>OMNM01055059.1:0-42187 GCA_900302745.1 Parablennius parvicornis | reverse complement strand
GATAAAGCATTCACTTAGCAAAAGAATGGCGTCTGCAGCTGATGGGAGCCAATGAAAGCACAGAGAATGACAGGCTTCCTTGTTTGTTGAGCTGTAAGGAGATTACTTACCACCGGCCACAACATCTTATCCTTTAAATCCGTCTCTAACACTCAGACAGCCTCCAGCAAACACAGATCTCATGGTCCTCGTTGCCTCCCAATCCTGGCACCGCGCTGCATCCTGGGTGTCAGGATATAATCAAGACAACATAAAACACAAAGGGGAGCAAAGGCACTGACAATCAAAACAAAAGAGGTGGCTTTATAAAGCTCTAGGGAGACTTAAAAGATTACAAATAAAAGCAATACATCCCAGCTAAAAGGCAAAGAATACAAAGCAGAAGAATATGTATTTCTTAACTAAAATGAATGCGACGATGTCAGTAAATGTCTAAATCCCTCCAATGAAGAGTCTCTGCTGACATTATGCGTCAGCATGTGACACACTTCAGTACAGATAATACTGAGTTTCATTTAGCGAGTTCATATGTTAAGGTCATTCTTTTAATTAAAATATACACACAAGCTCATATCAAGGGATAAAAGTAATATAAATTCTCTACAATGTCTGCACATCAGATGACTCCATGTGGTGGTCTGGCCTCAAATCTGACAAACTGACAGAGAGTACATGTGAACCGTACAGAGACACACATGGCGTGTTTTAAGAAGTCTAAAGGCTGTCTGTTATCCAGTATTGCTCTGTTTGAAGTTCCAGACACCTTGAGAGAGCATAGACACATCTCACCTCTAACTCACTTTTATGTGCTGACTTTCATATTTTTTGGCTCAGTTTGGATGAGGGGGGAGGATAACAGATAACTCTCAAGACTGATGGCTGACCGACTTCATCGTTTGAAGATGGGTTTTGATCATAGCTACATGTTTCGATCTATTCATCTTCTATACCACTTTATTTAATTCAGAGTGCCGGAGCCGATCTCGGTTGACTATGAGCAAAGGCAGAACAGTCCAGGTCAAGTCTACAGTCCATCACAGGGTCAATCTATATATTAATACGGTAGCCGCCATTACAGAATTTTCTTTGTCACGGGTTGCGCTCCGGGGAAAGGGAGGCACGAGCTAGTATGATAAACTGGTGGTTTTCTATTTGTGTGGAGAGCGTCCTTGTGGGGGTCAGAAGTTTGTATGGAATATATTTTGGGTCAGAACAGCCAATTTCCATTGTTCCATTGTCCAGTTGACACATCATGTGGCTCCACCAGGTGGCAGCAAGATCGTTGTTCCCAAACGTTGCAAGGGCGTCACATCATGACTAACACTGGAATGAGACTTTGAAATGTTTTTTTGTGACAAATTGACAATCAGTACATATCATGATATGGGTTGAGGTCCATTTTGCAGTTTTAATTTTTTGTAAATGGGATAATTATTTATGATAACAAAAATATGAGAAACAGATCAAATTTTGAAATAACACCCCCAAAAATTATGATTCTAGTTTCTTCCGCCTTTATATATATATATCTGGAAATATTTCCTGGGGGCTCAGCTAGTATAGACTATTAGGGGCATCAATTAACTTCAAATTGATGTTTTTGGAAACTCAAGCACACACAAGGACAAAAATCATGTATTTGGACTGTATGTGAAAAGAACATGCAAACTCCCAACATGTAATAGCCATATTAGCAATGCCAGGCATTTTATAGTCAAAAACATTCATTAAATAGCAGAAATCATTTGGCAAATAAATGGGTGGATTTATAGCAGCTTACTGAATTGTAAATAAATATTGACATCACTGCAGAACTGACCAGATGTGAGTCTGCATTAAGTTGCAGCCTCAACTCTTGCATTCCTTCATTCAAAACACACACAACACAAAGAATTCCTTCAAGTGTGAAATGAACCCTAAAAGAATCCCACTGTTGTATAGTCAGTGGTGGTGACAAGTCGCTAAAGCCCCAGTCGACTTTATGGTTCTTCTTTTTGGTTGGTTTTTTGCAGTCCTGGAATGGAAAGATATTTTGGAATAGGGGCTTAAAACAAGTGTCTCCAGATTAATCCTTCAACAACTAGAAAGAAAAGCAATGCGGGAGAGCAGACCTCCGATAAATGGCGTTTCCTAACTTCAAAGTGCAACCATGTCGTTAATTTGGATCGGAGTCAGACGAAATCTGGCACAATTCAAGGCAATGGTTCTCCAAATATACATGTTAAATTTCAAGAGAATTGAAACAAAGTTGTATGAGTTATGACTTTTGAAACTTGTAAATAGTGTTTCCAATGTTAAATTCCAGAATTTTTCCTGAACTTATTCTGGATCCGATCCGGATTAAATTTTGCACCCTACTAGATATGATCATCCTACAAATCACTGAATTTTTACAAGTCAATCAGATATGATCTCCAAGAGATATGATTTTTTGAAAATGGCTCAATGATAAGTAAAGGGGAAAAACTGGATTTTTTTTTTTTTTTTTTTTTTGTGTCTAGATGGTTATCCGGATCTCTCTCAAAATTTACTAGAATCTAAGTTGGGTCAAGACACATCTTGTGAATTTTTTTGGGAAGACCCCGTCTGGAGTTTTTGCGTAATCCTGCTGACAGACAAACAGACAAACAATCCCTCGCAAAAACATAACCTCCTTGGCGGAGGTAAAAACAAGTGATTGGCATGTCGTCACTGCTGTGAATAGTGTGAGAGCCACAGAGATCTGTGTCTGCAGAGGTGGAGGAGAAAAGCCTGATCTGAAGGTGGAGGTCAGAGGAGAGTGATACCCTGGAGGAGAGTGACACCATGGAGGCCAGCACCCGAGCACAAAAACAGCCTCCATAGTTGTGACGGCCTGCGTGTGTGGCAGTGTGTTGCAGAGGGAAAGGGACAGTTATAGTGGAGACCACAGTGGAGACCGATAAAGTCCGGTTTTATCTGTTTAATAAATGTATAAATTAAATACTTGAAAGGGAACTTGTGAAAAGGCTCAGTGGACTTTGTGTTTTGTTCCCAGTCACTATAGTTGGAAGCGGAGGGTGACGACGAGGTCGTCTGTCTTCAGCGCCGGTGCGTTTAGCACCAGTGTCCAGAGCGCATGGCGGTGCATCCACAGAGCAGCATTACGCACGACTGTCACAACGCTATTTGTGGGCTTACTCTGAAATTAGAATGATTGTTACACACGTTGTCACAATTGGTAATCAATCAGTTCTATCCGCCGCTCTGTATTATTTGAAGATGAAAGTATGATATATAAACATCGTACTGCTGATTCAGTAGTAGCGTCCCACTGAAGGATCATCTAGAAAACTGCAGCTTGTCTTTTTATGAACACGTGGATCAATAAGTGTGATATGTGAAGACATTAAACGTATGAGATGAATCCTGCTTTCATTCTCCATCACAGCATCAGCACTGTCGGGTTCCCTCGTCTCCAAAATGTGCATGCGCAGGCTCCAAAGTTTGCACATTCTCCCACAAAGTTTATTTTTTAGATCTTTGCTTGGAAAGTGCCGGATGCATATTTCAGGACCTGATTTGTGCGTAAGCAACCTTTATAAATGAGCCCCCTGGGCTTTTACGAAGCTTGATTATTGCCGAGGAAGTTTCATACCTGACAACTTTCATTAGCTAGTTTCCCCCTCTGTCACATTGTAGTATTTAGCCCTGCACTCGGTCTTCCGGAAAGACACAACCCCTTCAGACTGAGCCTCTGCTTTTCGAACGAAGATGAAACACTAGAAAATTAATTTTTTTCCATGTTTATGGATCCAAGCCACTTTTATCTGGTATGACAAAAATGATTTATTAATGACAGTGTTGGAAAATGCCTGCAAGACTAAACTCAGGGGATACAAACCTTTACTGACAAAACCAGGAAGTAGAGGTGTGGCTCAGCGAAGACGGAGCAAAGATTACACACGTTTCTTTTCAGAGGTTTTTACAAGTGAAGCCAACTCCCGTTTCTATTAAATATAGAAGGTGAGCGTTCAATAGGTGTATTGTATCGGAATGACGGTTGATCAGGATTTGTGTTTTGGAAGTTTTTACATTGTAAAAGAAAAATAATCTGCACTTCCGGTTTGTAATTTGTAAAGGTCTGATGTTAAGTAGACATTTTGATATTGACCTGTCAAAGAAGACTCCTTCAGTTTGTTTGTTTTTGCTTTGACAGAAAATATACGACTCCATATTAATACTGTACAGGTTTCATATTTTTCAGTCATAACATCACACTTGGTGTGTTTGTTCAGAGGTTTGGACCGCTATTTCCTCTCTACAGATTTCCTTCTCACTTTGTGAAAAGGCAAATTGTAGAGCAGCAGCATCCATGTTTTTCTCGTTATGAATGTGCTTCCACGTTTTGTTTTGTTTTTCCTTTCCTCCTCATGCAGAGCCAGCATCCACTGCAGCTCTGCACCCAGCTGAGGTCCAGCAATGCCTCTGTTTCGAGTTCTGGATGAAGGTTCCCTTGTAAAGGCTGAGCGCAGGCGCAAGAGAAAGAGAAATGTGGAGTGGACGAGGACCAGCCGGAGGCCGGATGAAGACGACTCAGTCCTTTCATTGAGTCGGCTTTGTCTGCTGAGCCTCGCGAACAACATGAACAAAGTGTGGGCCAAAGACTACACTGACAAATATCTGGATCACTATTCATTCAGATACATCATGGGGCCATTCAATGTCCTGCGTGAGTCTGTTAGGGGTTTGTATAACCAACAGCAGCAGAATGTTTGACATCACCTTGCTCTTACAGTTTCACGAAACAATACATAAGTGTTATCACAGGTATATAACAGTATAATGGCATTAACACAAGTATATGAAGCACTATGAGGACCTTGTTTCCGTGCTGCATGTCCAACAATTAAGTGAACTTGAACCATATATTATAAAACCTTTAACAGAAGATGACTGTCAGTTATCTGGTCAAGCATGCTGACCCAAAGAGTAAATTTATTATTGTTTATAAATATTAGAGCTGTTTTTTCAACTTTTTATTTAATGATTCCGTGATTTGCAAAGCTGATCGTAACGTCTTATTTCCACACATTAATTTTCTATAATAATTATGTTATATTTATTTTATTTTCCACCACTTATTCGTTACATTTGCAGCTGGTGACCTTGTGGAGGAGCTGATGTTGCTGCTGTGCTCCAGAAAGGAGTTGTCCCGGGCGGCACTCCACCTCCTGCTGGTCCCGCAGCTCCACAGTCTGTCTCTGGAAAGTTGTCCTGGTTTGGTCACATCAGATCTCTGTGGTCACATTTCTGCACGTTGCCAGGTGAGTACAAGCATTGGGATTCAATTATCAGTGTTATGTTATTGAAAGGAATATTTCCTCTTTTGAACATGTCGCACACTAGTGCTTTCTTGTAAGGTAGCATTTTCAGTGCGTACAATATGTTTTAAACTATTTCCTGAAATATCAACCCTTGTTGAATTCATGAAATAAAACAAAAAATGCAATTAAGAACCAGCAACAGGTTGCCCCTCCTTTTAGCTCTTTTGTCTTTTTTTCAAGTTGCATATCAATGATAAGTTGCATGTCAACGAGTCTGTTTGGAGTGATGGATAATAAGCCTTTCGAGAGCTATCGACATAAATCGCACGCAGTGAAAAGCAACATGCAGGTGTCATAATAGCAGAAAGTTAGTCAACAAATTGACTAACTGACTTGATGGTTAACAACACCATTTTTCCTGATTTAGCAAACTCAGAAAACATATTGTTACGACTTTAGAAATGCCTTTAAATGTCCCTCTCTGTCTTCAGGGTCTGTGGACTCTCGACCTGTCTGGAGCCCAGCAGCTTCCTCTAAAGGTCCTTTGTCAAACACTTCACAGTCTACCCAGTCTGCGCTCGCTGGGCCTGGCTGGCATTCCCTGTGACAGAGTCGTTATCAAGACAATCACCCTCTGTTGTCGTCTGTTGCAACATCTCGACATATCCCGCTGCCATCTGCTTTCCCCATCTGCGCTCCTTTCCCTCGGGGGTGGGCCTTGCTGCTCCTCGTCTCTCAGTCCCCGCGGCTCGTCTTCACCCTGCGCCTCTCCGTCTCAGCCTTCCGCTTCTTCGACCTCCTCTTCCTCTTCCTATTCTCCCTTACCTCTTCGCAGTCTCCTGGCTTTGGATATTGGGTTTGAGGAGAAGGAGGGAGATGCTGTGGCAGCAGCGGCCTACCTTCTTCTCTCCCTGCCTTCTCTTGAACGATTGGCCTTGGAGAGCATCACACAGGCCTGCAGCCTCATTGAGCAGAAACAGTTCAGCCAGACGGAAGAGTTCACTGACAGAGAAGGAGTTGCCAGGCTGGAGGATTTATGGACAGAGAGAAGTAAACAAGGGGTTAAGGGTTGGAAGCAGATGAGAACGAGAGACAATAGAGAAGAGGATGAAGAAGAGGAGGAGGAGAGGATGCTCTGGGAGGAGTCTGGTAGTGAGAGTGAGGAAGATGCAGGTTCAGGCAAAGGGCCATTAACACCTCAAAGGCAAGCGGAGGAGACACTTTCATCTCAGTCAGATCTGATCCTGCAGCTGAGGGATGTCAAGGGTTTGACTTGTGACTCTCTGGACAGTTTGTCGCGTTTATGTCCGCGAATCTCCTCCTTATCTGTCAACATCACCGACGACGAAGACGCAAGATCTGAAGGAAGAAACCAGAGTTCTGTGTTAGCTGCAGGCCTGCAGAGCTGGTCAGGCCAGCTGCGTAGCCTCTCTGTGCAATTTCCTGGCCCTCTGGTGGACCTCTTTCCTGCTTTGAAAGTCGCCGGCCCTTCTTTGGCTTCCCTCACCCTCGAGGGCGTGAAAACCAGCACCCACACTCGTCTCCTGGAGGTCATCACCACTTGTCACAGACTCAGAGAGCTGGCCATTTCTGCCGAGCCTCCTACCACCAGATGGGATTGGGTCGATCCAGAGAGATTCCGTCAAGATGGAAATCTTCTGAAGCTTCCTAAACTCTGCTCCCTGTCAATCAAGTAAGACTGCTGTTGATGGGCTTTGTACACAAACCACCGTCACCAATCTTTGATGGATTTATGGTTTATTGAATGCTACACATATAGATATGTTTCCAATAATTATGACATTTTGGTAACGACTGATGTTCATTACTAGGTATAATGTCAAATCTGACCACAACACTGAGCTAAATTTGATTTGTGCAGGATGATCCACTCTATATCATTTTACACAATCATATTGGTTGATTATAGTTAGCATTGCTTCCACGTGGAAGGCTTGACACTGTAAATAATTTGTTTGTTTGTTTTAGATTGGACCATGATGAGAATATGATAAAGCATTGGTCCTTCTTCTTTGTGTTTCCCTAAAGTTTCTCCTATGATCACAACAAAACCAAACCAGACATGTCCTGGATGGCCCTGACGATGGCGCTGCAGCATCTCTTGAATGGCTCTCCCCTCCTGGAGAAGGTCTCACTGGTCTCCCTGCCCTGCCATTTGAACAACGTTTTATCGAGAATGCTATTGCCTCCTCGCAGGAAGTTGCTTCGACTTCAAGATCCGGCGGGCTCAGCTGCCTTGCCGCTCACACGATTGCAGCACATTAACCTGCTGCGAACAGACGTGATGATGCAGACTCTGCAAAGGTTGATAGGCAGGTGCAAGAATCTGAAGTATATAGATGTGAGCTACTGCTGGAATATCAGTCAGCGTGATTGGGCAAACCTAAACAAGTCCAATAAAGTCCAGTTTGTGTGGGTTTAGTGAAGTATATGCTGAGCCTCTCAAGAAATTAATGGACATTGACTTTGTATTCCAATAAAAACCTAATGCACCTTATAAAGTATGAGGTCAGCTGAGGCTTAGTGGCTTGGGCATGTTGCTTTTCAATCCTACAGCTGGTTGACTCAATTTTCAATCTGAACCTGTCTTATTTGTCAAATTCTTCATGGGCAAGACTCTAAACCGCCCAATATATGTCAAGCAACTTGCAGGCAGCCATCACCATTGGTGTGCAAATATAAGGAGTACAGCACATTGAAAAGGCTCAAAACATCAAAATGGGCTATGTTTATTCATTGTGTCTCATGAATTTGTTTCACAGCATCAATAACAATCTATATTTTTAACTGAACTAATAACAATTATCTATGATATAATTTAGTTTTTAGCTACAGAAAGCATTTTTTTTAATTTTTGTGTTGTTTTATATCAAACCATCTCAATGTATTGTACTTACTCTCGTGATGCCTTAAAGAAAAGTAATGGAGTTATTTGTATTGTAAAAAAAATTATTAAAAAGCAATGAAAGTTGATTTTCCAGTGTTTTGTTTCCATAGAATTGGCTTTTTAAATGTGTTTATCAGAAAGGCTGGGTTGATAATAGGCTAGGAGATCAGGAGTCTGGATGTTTAATATTCTACAAGTAAAGCTGAGTTGCATTTAGGCCAGACAACATCCTCTTTGTGTTGGTGACAACTCTGGATGAGCTGCTGCTGTCCATCACATTTTTACTCTTTACCTGTAAACACACCATTGCAATTATCCAGCCTGCTGAAGATAAATGCATCAATAACTGTATATATGATCCAAATGTGTCTTTGGCTTTTCTGCATATTTTGTCTAATTCAGAAACAATTCAGCATCTTAATGTTTACAGTCGTGTTTTTACATTACCTAAAATGTATCTATAATAAACTCCAAGCACTGAGTAAATTCTTTCCAGCTCCAGAATGTCTTCAGCAACTGTAATGGCATCAACGAAATCATGCAGCCTTCTATGGGTAGATTATAAAAACACATATACTATGTAACTTGTCCCAATTTTGTTGGAGTCTCTACTATGCCATATCTCAGACTCTAGATGGCGGCGATGAGCCCGAATCCCAGTTTAAACACTTTAAATGAACTGGAAGAAAGAAGACGAATGCGGGGCGGTATGAGTTTTTCCACTGTACTTGTACATCCGGGAAACCCGGAGACTAAATTCAAACGCACCTTGAGCTCAACAACCACCACGTCACTCGCCGGAGTCCTGCCGGGCCCTCGTTAGTCAGTGGTTAGCATCTGGCTACACAGAAATGGCTATTTCTACAGAAAAGGACGAATTTCAGCGGTTTTGTTAGTAAGTAGTAATTAAGCTTGCTGCTACGAACTTATAACGTCACTTGGTTGCGCTGTCGATTTTTAAAAACCTATTAAAATGTGGGCTTTCAGCTGTTATCAAACGCGACAGTAACGTCAGACGTGTAATTGCTAACGTGTAGTGCAGTTAGTTCTTGTGCCGAAAGGCTGAAACTAGAAGCCCGCTGCTGTGAGCACATACGCAAAAGGCACATCAAAACGTGCGGAAAATTCGGGAATCGTACGCTATGACTCCTGTTAATGATTTAGCTCACCGTTTCCGAAAGCAAATCGCCAAAAACTGCGATAAATTTCCCATACAAAGCGGATGAGAGAGGCACCTCATGGAGGAGACGGAAAGGCAAATTACATATGTCATGTTATAACAACTTTGTCTCTGACATGCAGTCGGCAGCGAGTGGCAGGCACACACATTTCTTATGAAATGTTCGAGTTTTGTCTTGACAGTGTTTGCCAAACCTTTGTTATCAAAATAATATTCGTCACATTCTGGCTGGTTTCTCGCTCGTCGGTTGTGTAAAGGCTTTTCTGATACGCATGCTCAATAATTAATTCTCATAAAGCGCCAACGTTACGATTTTTCTCCCTCAAGGTCACAATGCTTAATAATGACAGCATGATGGAGTGTGCAAACGAGTCAAACTTCCCCTTACCCACCTCCACATTTGGAATTTTAATTAAAAAGTAGCCCAACAAGAACAACCGGCATCATGGGAAGGTTGGTTTTACCTTATTTTATGAATTGCATTCCTTGCATACCTATATGATATATTTGACTTCACCACTCCTGTCCTTTGTATGCTGGCAGGATCAGCTTTTCGTGCCTTTTCCCAGCTTCCTGGCACTTCAGCCTCTCGTCACAGGTTCTCCCTCGGCTTCTGGTACCGTTCTTCAGACAGCTGCTGCTCATCGGCTTTGTGATCTGCCTTATTGGAATCATCTACCTGCTGTTTGTGATGGGGAAGGGCCCCGCCAGCTGGATCGGAGAGGACAATAATTTCCACAGGTACCTTCAAACGGCCGCCGTTAAAGGCAAACTACAGTAATGAATACATTCCCCCATTGTGTTGACAAGTACTTATTGTTCTCAAGGCACTTGGCGAGGGTTACTGACGTGGATGCAACAGATACAAGCAACCCTAATCTCAACTATGGCCTGGTGGTGGACTGTGGCAGCAGTGGCTCCAGGGTATTTGTGTACTGTTGGCCCCGGCACAATGGTAATCCCCACGAACTGCTGGATATCAGACAAATGCGAGATCAACACCGCAAGCCAGTGGTCATGAAAATTAAGCCAGGTGTGGTGCCCACTGTTTGGCTTCCCATTAATCAACACATTCTGTAAAGAAACGATTTTGTTCACAAGACAACCCTTGAATGAATGTGCTTAAATGTTACGGTTTCTGCTCTCACCTGTTATTTCTGTAGGCATCTCTGAATTGGCTAAAACGCCAGAGAAAGCCAGTGATTATATCTACCCCCTGCTGAGCTTTGCAGCACAGCACATCCCCAAAAACAAGCACCAAGAAACCCCACTATATATCCTGTGCACAGCTGGGATGAGAATCCTACCTGACAGGTAAAGCCAATAAGAACCACATCCATTATATCTTTATATGATATATAAGGTTTTGAATTTATGATCAGAAATATGAAAAAAAACAAAAAAAAATCCCAAATTGGAAAGTTAATATTTGATTTGAATGAATTCAACTTGTCAATAGTCAATTAAATGAATTAGTACAAATAATGAGATTATACTCTGTTCAAATTGCATGTATGTTCAAGATTGACAGAGACACCTCAAATCTTGTTCATTTAAACTTCAAGAATAAATTCATGTTAATCGTTAATATTAATATTAATATTAATTCATGTCAATATTGTAAAAAGTATATAAATATAGTTGTTTACATTCCAATTACTTTGACCTTATATTAACATGTGAGGAAAGAGTAATAGAAATCAAATAAACCTTTGTCAGAAAAAAGTATTTCCATCATGAATTTATTATCAACCTTTGTTAAATAAAAAAATTAAGTTGACTGTAATTTGATTGTTTTTTATTTTATTTTTTTCATTTTAGTCAACAAGAAGCACTTCTCGAGGATCTGCGCACTGACATCCCAGTTCACTTCAACTTTCTCTTCTCCGACTCCCACGTGGAAGTGATCTCTGGGAAACAAGAAGGTAAAGGAATTTGAAGATTAAAATAGCATTTATTAACTTTGTTTGTCAGCCAGATTGCATGCATGTAACAATATTTTTAAATGTATTTGTGGAAAAAATGACCCGACAGTGTTGTAGGTTTTTTGTTTTATACACTTGTGATTTTTCAAATTCATTATGGATCCGAATATATTTCAAATTGATTTGATCTATTGTGAAGTGTTAAAGTGCCTTTCCTCTTAACGGATTACATCGTTTATATCTTCTCTGAATGCACTAAATCCCTGAATGGATTTTTGTAAGAAGTTCCCAATCCCCAAACACCACTGAGTGCTTCTGTCTTACAATACGCTCACAACATCCATTAGTCATACTGTCCCTAGCTTTGTGGAATGTGTTTGTTAAAGCATTCATGAGGCTCAAGGTGTGCTAAAATAATACAAAAAAAAATAAAAGCTTACAACATCAATCTAAGTTTAATAATAATAGGAATACAAAGAGAGGTTAACAAGTGTGTTCACTTGTCTGATGAAGCATTTGTGTTGCAGATCTACATATTTAAATGTAGATATAATGTATATTTGGAGATTTTGGGAAATGTTCATATCATAACTGTGAACATTATATTTTCTAGGTGTCTATGCATGGATTGGAATAAACTTTGTCCTTGGAAGGTTTGACCATGTGAGCACTGGTAAGAAGAAATCTGGGAAACATTTCTTAGGCTGAAATTATCATTTCTCTTAACATGTACTAAAAAGTATGTAAAAAAACAAACAAATAAGACTGCCTCTGTTGAGTGTGTTTTTACTAGTTTAAATATACTTTGAGAGTACACAAGGCAGGCTCAAACCTTAAGGCACATTCAGTAACCTTCTACTTTTAAGTGAAAGCTGCAGATGTGTCGACATGATTGCTTTATTTCTGACTCTCTGTTAATTGTTTCTCACGAATCGTAGATGATTTAGAATTGATGTTCAATCATAGGCTACTTTGTTTTCTACAAATAATATTCGGATCAGTTTCAAATATTGTTTTTATAATTATCAGGCTTTCATGTGACGTTTTAAAAATCTGAAATGAAACGCACGCCTCTTAAGTCATGCAGTCATCACATGAACACACTTCACCACCTGACTCCTTCTCCTCTGCTGTCAATTTCACCAGACCAGGACGCTGTGGTGGAGGTAAATGTCCCGGGCAGTGATCAGCAGGAAGCCCTGTCAAGGAAAAGGACAACCGGTGTCCTGGACATGGGCGGCGTCTCCACTCAGATCGCATACGAAGTGCCCAAAACTGTAAGCTTTGCTTCTCCACTGCAGGTCATTATCCACAACCAATTCTATTTTTGTGCTGTCTTTGTTTTTTTGGTCACTCACCCTTTGTTCTTCCTCCTCTTCCCTCCAACCGTCTCTCATTCTCCTGGTTAAACCTCTATGCACCATTTTTGTGCCTCTGGAGACGATCTGCTCTCCGATCATCACTGTTGAAGGCACACTGTGAGCCTGCTCTGTGTGTCCCTAGCAAGATTCAGGAGAGTAAACGTTTGGGTTAACTGTGCAGAAACCATCAAATGTAATGAGTTTAATTCCTCAACAATAGTTGATGATGTACTTGTGACTCCTGCACATTAGGAGGCAAAATGCTCAGGTAAAATTTCCCTGTCATCTCTTCAGTAGATAGTCACAACTTCCTTAATAGATTGTATAGTTTAACCATGACTGAAGTTGAATGTACTTGGCTTCCTGCAGTGACCGTGTGAGTGTGATATCATCTGTGTTTTTTCCACAGGAGGAAGTCGCCAAGAATTTACTGGCAGAGTTCAACTTGGGCTGTGATGCTCATCGTACAGAACATGTTTATCGGGTATACGTGTCCACCTTCTTGGGGTTTGGAGGAAATGCAGCTCGCCAAAGATATGAGGAGAACCTCATCAGAAACACTTCTGCTCAAAACATGTGAGATTCAAAGATTTTTTTATTTTTTTTTCCACGTTTCTGGACCAAACATAGCAGAGCTGGAGGTTGTGACCTTCTCTTTATTCTGATCAGGCTCTTAGGTCAACATGTTGGTGAGACGGCAGAGTCTCCCCTCCTGGATCCGTGTCTACCGACTGACCTGCAGGACGAGATCGGCTCGTCCACTCAGAAGCTATATCTGCGCGGCACGGGAGACTTTGACCAGTGTAGACAAATCCTGCAGCCTTACCTCAACCGCACGAATGAAACACAAACCTCCCTCAACGGCATCTACCAGCCAGCAATCGACTACAGCAACAGTCAGTTTTACGGCTTCTCCGAGTTCTACTACTGCATGGAGGACGTCCTGCGCATGGGCGGAGATTATAACGCTTCAAGTTATGCCCACGCTGCCAAGGTGAACGCTGCAGATTACCCCAGGCAAACCTTCACATGTACTTGCTTTATCTGGCTTTATTTTTTGTCCCTAGAAAATTTCCTGATGTTGTGGTTTGAATCTTACAGAATTACTGCGCCACCCAGTGGAGGACTCTGAGACAACGCTTTGACTCCGGCTTGTACGCCTCGCACGCAGACCTTCACAGACTGAAGTGAGTCATGCAGGAACGTCGCTGCATTTCAGGAGATCAGCCATAAGAAGAAAAAAAAAACATGACTGTTGATCCGTGTTTCTCACTTTTATGTCTGTAGGTACCAGTGCTTTAAATCAGCATGGATGTATGAAGTCTTGCATTCCGGCTTCTCTTTCCCAAGCAATTACAAAAACTTGAAGACGGCCCTGTTGGTCTATGATAAGGAGGTGCAGTGGACTCTGGGAGCTATTCTCTATCGGACACGGTTTCTTCCTTTGAGGTGAGTTGCTTTATCAGTTTGTTCTTCCTCATTTGAGACTAACCTTTAAACAAGTTGTTTACTCAATCTAAGTAGGAGAAAAGGTAAATGTTTATTAACCGAGCATCTGTTTTGTACATGAGCGCTCACTGGCTTTGTCTTCCTAATCTTTTGTAATTCCCCCTAATATGGGATACTCTAAAATGGTTTATTTACATCACATGTTGGGCTCCTTATACAGCTGTAGTCGAAGTTAGATTGTATTTTTAGCTCGGCGACGTCCACTTGCGGTAACCACTTCACACACAGAAGCATCTCAAAACATAGAGAGGAATTGTTTTCCTCAGTTATTTCAGAGTCCTTCATTTGTCATTTGATGTATGTAATAAACTGACTCCATTGTTTCCGTTTGCTGCTGGTCTAACGTGTGTGTTTTGTTTTGACCTCCTCCAGGGACATTCAACAAGAGAATCTGAAAGGCTTTCACTCTCACTGGAGACACAGCTTCTCCTTTGTCAACAACCATTACTTGTTCCTGGCTTGTTTCTTCGTAGTGTTCTTGTCGATCATGCTGTACTTGCTGCGACTCCGCCGCATCCATCGACGCACCGCGCAGCGCTACTCCCCGTCATCTGTGCCGTGGCTGGAAGGCGGCCTCGGCTCGCCAACTATCCCCATAAACCTCTGAGCTCGGCAGAGTGCAAAGTATAGACTGCGTCAGACTTTTGTCAGGGAGATCGTCTCTCTGAAGACCCAATGCTCAATTAGAGAGTGTACGAAGGCGTCTTGGTACAACGATTTTGACAAATGAGGAAAATTCTTAAAATTTTGCTCTAAGTTACTTTAAATTCTATTTTTTGCAGCCTATATTCTTGCTTATTCTCTTGTCCAGTTCAGAAGGCAGCTGCTTCCAGGTGTCCTTTTCTGTATTTCTGAAGAAGAAAAGCACACAGGTACTGTTTACTTTAGATAATCCATATTCAAAAAAATATGTAGTCTGACTCGCTCCAATACAGATATGTGGTGACTGCTTTTTTTTCCCTTTTTTTTTTTTTTTAAATCTTTTTGGAAATTGTTCTTGGGTCTTTGCCTTCCTGTATGTGTTTTTACATGTGTTTTATGTGCATGATGACATATTTGGTTGTAGGTGTTAAATGGAATAAGCACTCCCTTTTTACTGAGACTTCTGATGCAATATAACTAAGTAGTAGAAGGAGCACTTTGCAATGCAGTTGAGATGCACGTCCCAGCGGGAATAGACTTTATTCGTGTATGTCTCTCCAACTGTTATGCCTCTTATTCATACTGCAAGACAAGTCGCCTTTAACAGCTATAATAGTGCAATACATGTCTTGTCACTGTTGGGAAATTCTTTAAAAACCTGTCTGCCCTTTTTGTCTGGAGTGTTGCGCCTTCTTAAGGCCCTGCTGAAATCCCTGTGTTGGGTTATCCGACTGTTCAGTTGGATATTGTTGCGAATATTCACGTCGGGCTTCATTTTTAGAAGCTTTCATATCACTGCTGTGAGGGGGATTGTACATAAAAGCACATGCCCCATTATTTATAAGAACTGAAATGTTTTCACAAAAGAATGCAAAGTAAATGTGACGTTGCAGTTAAATAAAAAAAAATGAAACAGATTTAACTTCAAACTTGTCTTTCATGAGATCAGGCTAAATGGTTTCTGTAATATTCTCTGTGTGAGGTGTGAGAACAACTATCCACGTCTGTGTCGTATGACATCTTCACCAACCAATATTATTGAGTGTTTAATCCATAAATCCATCCTCTTCACCACTTCATTCATTTCAGGGTCACAGTTCACAGACTAGTGGAGGAAACCAGAGAACCCAAAGAAAACTGTTCGCCCAGAGAGAGCATGAAAACTCAACACAGAAAGAATTGAACCCACAATATAATTGCTAAGGGGCAGAATTGCCAACCTACATAAGCCGTTATTGTTTGATCCATTCACAAAGTTTATTGCCAAGAAAGTGAAGAACACATGTTGAGTAACATGTATGATGTAAGTTTAAACAACAGAATGTTTCAAAAGTATAAGAAGGTCCAGCACATTTATTGTTTTGGTTGAGAATTTCAATACTCAATGTCTTCAAGTCTATTTCTTTATAGTGAGAGTATTAGTACCTCCTGTGCAATCAGGTTTCATGAGGGATGGATCAAATTTCTTCTGTAGTCGTCCCCAATGCCACTGCCACTAATTTTCACAGGTTGGCCTTTTGACAAAGGCTGATATATTTACATCTAACTTCACGCTACTGCAGCTCAGTGCTTTGCACTTATTCTATATTTTTTTTTTAGCTCCGGTTTTCAGTTCTCTGATCTCGTGCCCTCGCCACCGAAAGAAACCAGTGGTCGAAGAATTACCAGAATTTGTTGTGAGAAGATAATTAGTGTAATGCACTGAGTTGTTAATCCATGCCCAGTGAAACATGTCAAACTAATCCAGAGTGTTCATACAGCTGCAGCAAACACTGGGCTGTTTGTCAGCCGTGAGGTTTACATAAGTGGGTTATCAAAGTGAGTCTCTGAACACTGAAATGATCCACATTGGAACAGGGTTTTAATAATCATCCACTCGCCATGCAGCATGTCAAACACAATGGAGGGCTGGTCATAGACAATATGAACCAGTGTTACAACAGCAACTCCAGTTTCAGTTCTGTGCTGAAGACGGCAGCTGTAATAACACTGCCAGAACAAGTGTCTCTTTAAGATGTCGGGCGCACAAAATGCTGAGTCACTCGTACGCCACCACCATGCTTCACCAACACACCCACAGTGACATTGCAACATATCGTGTGTAGAGGTTATGTTTCAGCCAGTGGAGGCCAGCATGGGACTGCGAAACTGATCAATTCAAACCCATTCATGCACACTGAGATGTCACAATGCTCTCTTCTTCTTTCTTTTTATTTTTGAAACCTAGTAGAATAGAACAATGTACGAAGAAAACCCAATTTTAGTAAACAAATCTCGACAAGCTTTTTGCAAATAGAAAAACAGTGTATCTTGTATTTATTCAGTTGAATTAGATGCTATTCTAAATACAGGACAGTGGTCCATCTGAATATCAAAGTGAAATTCAAACTACTGGCATGCAACAGGAGAATGAAAGACACATCCAGAAACACATACTGTAAATAATTTAGGAAGAAAAAAAAGGTTCAAGGTGAGAAAATGTGTTGACAGTCATTTTGCTTCATTAATGTAAGTGGCCTCCAACAAGCTCCCTGAACTATAACAGCATCACTGTAGCATCTGAAAGCTACCAGTGCTATACTGCTTCTTCAGGAGCTGGAATTGAAGCAGGAAAGTGATCGAGTGTTCACTAAGAAGCGCCTGTCCTCACTCTAGGCTATTTCATATGACTGTTCACATGACGTAAAGGTCTGTAAGGCCCTTTTTTTGTTCTGGGTTAGTGCTGAGTGTTTTGCTGAAAGTTACCAAATGTCCAAGTTGTTTCTTTATTCCTTTATTTCATATCAAGATTTCTCAAAGGACTTTAAAAAAGATAAACAAATAAAACATTAGGACAAATACGTTGAAACTCCTGAGATCTTATGACATCTCAAACCAACACAACCATGTTAAAGAAGCAAGAATTATGTCATATTTCTTACATATTGACTGAAGTAAAATGAGTGGGTTGTTTTACTAATAAAAGCTCTCTCTCTCTCTCTCTCTCACCCTCTACACATAATAATGGACTTTAATAGGATGAATCCCAAAATGGTAAATGGGTTGAAAAGTGAAATCTAAGTTAATTGTTTCAATGATAAATATTTAAAAAAATGTCTATAAGGTGCATGGAAGATATATTCATTAAGACAGTCACCATGATTCAAATCATGGTTACAATGATCATATTTAAATTTTTTGTCATGAATGTTGAATGTAAATTGAATCCATGCTACTTATCTGTCTTTTTTTTCTATATTGGAATGTTTCGACAGATACTCTTGTGATCAAATGTAAATATTTGTGTAAAACTAGTGCTGAAATGTCTTTCTTTCTTTCTTTCTGATTTCTCTGAATTACTGAGCTACTTCGTGGGCAGAAACCACACGTTGTGGATCTGCCCCTTTTGAACAAAGGGAAACCGCAGAGTGTTGTGTCATTGAGCAGATGCCTCCCGATAGGGTCACCACACCTCCTCTATCTGCTCCTGCAGGACTGTGATTACCCTTTAATGGACAAGCCCATTGAAAAACTCCCTGGAACAGGGACCAGCATGAACACACAAGTTCTTTTAACAGCAGGCTTCTGAAGTGTCAAAAGAACACAGCACGGGAACTTTTCATTGGCCGCCTCACTCAGAAAGCCCACCCTAACACTCAGCGTCTCCTCCTCGATTGGTTAAAATCCAGCGAAGCCACGCCCCCGCCCTGAAACGTCACACGGGCGCTGGAACTCCGGTAAGTAGTGATGATGTTGTGGTTGTCCACGCCGCTGATGCCTCTCTGAGTGGCATCTTTGCAAAAGACGAGCGCATGGTGGTGGGGTGAGAAGCTCCTCACGCATGGAGTTGAGCTCGGACCGTGCGGTGGCCGCGCTGGAGATGTCGCAGACCCAGAGCAAGGACGACGAGGCGTTCGGCGGCGACGGGGACTACGAGAGCTTGCCACCTCATGTCTCAGTGACGACCCACATGACAGCCGGAGCAGTGGCTGGCATCCTGGAGCACACGGTGATGTACCCGGTGGACTCCGTCAAGGTAACGCCGCCGCGGGGCTCGGCTCGCTTGTTTTGTTTCAGTCACGGAGCCGCTCCCCGGAGCTCCGCGGGTTCTCTCGGAGTGTGTGCCTGCCGCCTGCTAACCAGCGTTAGCCGCGGGGTCTCCAGCAGCAGCACTGCCCATCCTTCAGTTAGCCTCCGTGTTAGCACCGCAGACCCGCCGCCTGCCGCCTGGACTCGACCGACCAGTTCAGCAGGCTGGCACCAATCACTACAGAATAAAACAAAAATCCTCCATGCGTAATGTAAACACGGATAATAATGACACTTCTATTATTTTTTTTTTACTGCTTCCCGCCTCTTTCCTGGTAGAAGTAAACTTCGCTAAACGCAGCTGGCTCACTTCTCTCCAGAGTTTGACCTCAACTGACCTGCAGTGTTGGAGGAAAGCTGTCATTTTAATCATCAACTTCTTCATATATTTGTTAATTATTGATCGCGAATCTGCTGCTTTTTTTTCTTTCCTACGTCAGTAAATGAATACACAAGAGTACATGAGGATGTTCCCTTGTTAAACTTAGACTAATTGAAGGTCAAAGCTGTTATACAATACCTGTCAAACTTGATTGAGAAGAACCCGTCATGACTAAAATCTGAGTAACAATCATAAGAATACTCATAAAGTCTTTGCTTTGACTCAAAACTTATATATACATATATATATTATATAAACATATTTAGTAGATTACTTTCCAGTCTTTAGATTTTATATGACGCTTTATGAATGAGTAGTAGACATTTCCCCCTACTTTATTTAAGTGCCAGAATAACAAAACGCCTTGGAGCCTGTAACCAGGTTCAACTAACAGCAGCAGATTATAAATAAACCTAAAACATCATGTAAACAAATACATAAAGAAATGTTGAGACAGTCAACAGTGATGCTTTATGCTTACTGCTGAACAACTTATTCAGTCCAGGAATAAATCTCAAATGTATTAGGTAGGTAATCAGTTAGTCAGCTAAAAGCAAGTTGTTTAGCCAGATATCATAAGTTTTTCATTGTTTACCAAACTTTTTTTGTTTAATTTTTGGTACATATTAAGACATTATAAAGGGTATTTTTTACCATGTTTTCACATTTTTTTCAACTAGCAATAGATATTTTGACCCAGTTTTGGATTTAATAAGGAATTTTTAAAAATGATATATGGGAAATATTGATCAACATCAGCTCTGCTAAAACAACAAGGACAAATTTGATTTTGTGGACATTTTTGATCTAAACGTTTCCTTGTTAAGACCAGTTAAGTGGTTTTTTTTTCTTTGTTAAAATGATTGATATGTGGGTAAATTCAAAGCTTTATATAGCAAACTTGCCATTAACAATACTATAATTATCACAAATCTCATACATATAGGTACTGAATAGGATTTTTAATACAAAGTCCTAAACAGTTTGAAAATTCAAAAAGCAAATTCACTGACGTCGTCTTCATTTTTATTCCATTTTCTGAGTGTGAATCTTGAACCGATAAATAAAACCACGGACAGGCATTGAGCTTGTCAAAATTTTCCCCAGCAAAGAGCAAAATATTATTTGTGTGAACTTTGCTCCTCCAGTCCTCTTTTTCTTCTGCTCGGCTATTATTTTCCAACACTGTGGTGCTGTTGTGGCCCTCTATGACAACCAGCACTAACATCAACACAAAAGCGCCAATTTAATTGCCATATTTTCATGAAAAGTCACCGAATCCTCTTTGTGTTGGAGTCTCGGTGTTGACACAGATCCACTCTAACCCGTAGAGTTTCATTACTGAAACCACTGTTGACATTTCCTCTTTGAGTGTTTCTATGTTTTCACAAGCATCTTCCAGCTTCAGATTCCATTCATTTGTTAAGCATCTGTGCGGAGTTCACAAAGTTGTGAAACTTCGTTGGATCTGCGGTGATGAAAGAGTAAAATTGGGTTCCTATTTCTTCTCATTGCAGTCGAGGCTTTTCTTTTCAGTTAAAAGAAATACAATCTCCTCCCTAAATGATTCAATCCAGCGTCTCTTTGTAAATGCGTCAGGTGGGGCTTTTCAGGGAGTTGTCTGTGCTGTTTGAAGGAGGGGCTCCTTATCGGCGTTGCACACATTTGGAATTGGTGCAGTTGAGGGTGCGTGTGTGCAGTTGCTCTTCTGTGGTGTCGATTAGTGAAAAGGCCTCACATTCAGCGGTGATGGAGCTGAATGCAGGACTCATTGTGACGCAGCGGATGGACCAGTTTTATTGTCTAAAGGCTGAATACTTGTTTCACCTTCTGACTTTACAGTCAAATTTAAATTGTACTGAAAGTGGCAGGAGCTGTGAAAATATTTGGCCATATTTATATTTTTAAAAAGCAAAACTTACTTTATCCACATATTCTTATAACTTGGTCCACGACTATTACATATTCTTACAGTTTTATTGTCATCCTTCTTCTGGCTGATCCCAGTTTAAATAGCTTTGTAAAATAAACAGTGACCTATGCGTTCACATTTTTTAACTTGAAGAACACCTTGAAATAGTTGGTCATCGCCGGAGGTGAAAACTAACAAAGTATTTATACTTTTTTATATTCAGGTATCTTTACTTTACTCAAGTATGTATTTTTCTGAGACTTTTTTTGTTTTGTCTGTCTAGATTCTAACTCAGATATTTGTACTTTCACTCCTTACTTGGCACATTCAGAGTTTTAGTGAATCCAACAAATCGGCTGATTATAAAAGTTATCAGAATAGAGTAGAATACTGTAGGATAGAAAAGAATAGAATAGACAGACATACTTTATTCTTCACAGACGGAAATTCTTTGTGGTGTTGCTCCACTTAGAATAGAACACAGAATAAATAGAAAAGAAAGTTAAGATGTAAATAAGACAGAGCAGAGATTGAATAAATCATATTAAATATGCGTATATACACGGCCAAGTGTTGACTGGTATAAGCGTAGAAGAATGAAATAATAGAAAACAAAGTTGCAGAACTGTTTTGAGTTTGAGACTGATTTATGTGTCATTAATACCGACGCTTCCTGTTTCCATTTCCAAAAAGCAAAAAGTTTTAAAAGTGCGCAGTAGTATTTTAGTAGCTGAATCACAGTTATGACGCAAGTTGAATCATGATGTATCTGGTTGCCAGCTGGTCTGTGATGAACATGGTGTTAGAGTAAGAACATGTGCTTCTTACCATCACAGCCTGGTTTTATCCAGCTTTTCAATCTTTAACCCCTCGAGGACCGTCTTCCCTGAGGACGCTGTATTTATACTGACCCAGTATTCCAGAGGTTTTCAGATTCTTCGCTATATGCTTATTATACCTTGTTTGGTTTTAGTCACACGCTTCCTATAAATACCTTCAATTTCATGTACAGCACAAGGACGTAGGTGATAATCTCTGTAGACAATCTTTAATTTCGGTTTGTATAATCACAGAAAATCAATTGAAAGTAGGTAGTTCTCAAGAGGTTAACCCACTTTGGTAGCTTAAACCTCGATATTTATTATTTCTTTCAACGTAATCCAGCGTCAGTAAAACAGACCCGAAGCTGATCCCGCCGCTGCCACATTTCAGGTGCCCGGAGTTCCTAAATCTGTGTCTACCGGAAATGTAATTGATATTTTATTGTCGAACCAAAGGAAGGAAGCCCAGGAGGGGACGTGGTGAGGAAGATAGCCTCGGCCTATCTCCCGAGCCGGTCCCACATCTCCACGCAAATAAAAACACGCTTTGTGTTGTGCTGATAACTTGGCATCGTGGAGTAAAACAAAAAGCTGCCAGAGCCTCAAACACCAGCATGGAAGAGACACGCATCACTCAGCCAAAACCTCGCTGCTGACAAGAGCACTCCATGTCAGAACAATGTGACGGCGTAACCAGGAACAATATATCAGGAAATCGTGGTTTATCCAACACCAGGTGTCCAGTCATAGTCACAGTCATCGTGTGATCCCGGGTCCTCAGCAAATGTTATCACATCTAATCGGTGCAGAACAAACAGACACAGTTCATGTACATCTCTCTCTTTATTTTTATTTTTTTCCCTCAGACAAGAATGCAGAGTCTTCAGCCGGATCCCAACGCACAGTACAGGAGTGTGTACGAGGCGCTGAAGCGAATCATCCGGACGGAGGGGATCTTCAGACCGCTGAGGGGCCTCAACATCACCATGATCGGAGCGGGGCCGGCCCACGCCCTCTACTTCGCCTGCTACGAACGGGTGAAACAGTCGCTGAGCGACGTCATTCAGAGCGGAGGCAACAGCCACTTGGCCAACGGTGCGAGTCCCCCAACGTCACAACGCAAAATCACTGCGGTGTCGAAGTAGCTGGTGTTAACAGGAGAAGATAGGAGAGTAACCGGGATGAGTCGTGGTGCCATATCCTGTTTACAGTGGCCAGAAAAAGAGTGCTTATTCCAAATATGAGGAATCCAAACATGGCGTCGGGGGGGGGGGCTCATTGGGAACCCGTATTTTGTTTAGTCAGCACAGCTTAAAGTGAAGCTCACATTCAAAACAATAGTAATAGTTGTTCAAAATGACGGTAAGCAGTCTCTTAAGATGTCTGACCTGTTGTGGCTGTTGCAGGTGTGGCTGGCAGCGTGGCCACTGTTCTCCATGATGCAGTCATGAATCCAGCTGAAGGTAACTAAAGCTTTTCTAAGAAGGATTTGCTTTCCGTCTTAAAGGAACCCTGGGTTTACACACTCGGGCGACTTCGTGTGGTGGGATTGTGCTCTCATACTAACACATGTTGTTCAAGTAATTGTACATATTTTTAACACGTTTTTTTTTAACATATTACGATGGATTTTGAGACAATAACAACAGTCAGGTACTTTCTATTTTAGGAGTTTCATAGATCACCTGTTAATAAATTGATAGTTACACTGCCTTTGGCAGTACTCTACAATCAGAAGGCAACAGTGTGACTGATTTATACACAAGAATAGTAGACAGGAATCAGCTCATGCTAAAGTGTGCAGCAAGATGTGTCACGTGGCAATAAATGTACAGATTTACTTGCAGTTACTTGAAAACAAATGTTGCTCAGCCTTCTATGGCAAGGGTGAAAGTGAGCACTGACTCATCAGTAGTTAGATCCTTACTGATCCTGAAGAATTGTAGTCGACGCGCAAGAAAATACACACGCCACTAATGGAATCATCAACTGTAAGAAACCCTGTGTTCGTAACAAGCAGTACATGTGATATGACCTGTGTCTGTAAAGATGCGTGCTGCACTGCACCCCAACAATAAAACATGATTTCAGTTCACTGAACTCATGATCGCTTCTGTTTGCATCCATTGTGCATTTGCGATTCAAAGAGCTTGAGCACTGGGCGGCAAAATGAAAACTTCTCAGGTCTGACACGACCACTAAGTGGTTGTTTCGTATTGAAATCTCAATACAACGATTGATTTCTGCATGATTACAAATTTGCGGTCAAAATACTTCACTATTCAGTTTACGTTTGTTTTAAAACGCCTGCAGTAATCATATTTCCTTTTTCCGCAGTTGTGAAGCAGAGAATGCAGATGTATAACTCTCCCTATCGAAGTCTTCTGGACTGCGTCCGAACAGTCACGCGCACCGAAGGCGTCGGCGCCTTCTACCGCAGCTACAGCACGCAGCTGACCATGAACATCCCGTTCCAGGCCGTTCACTTCATCACCTACGAGCTGATGCAGGAGCAGCTGAACCCGCACAGACATTACCACCCCGGCAGCCACATCGTGTCGGGGGCTGCGGCCGGGGCCATCTCCGCCGCCATAACCACCCCGCTCGACGTCTGCAAGACGCTGCTCAACACGCAAGAGAACGTGGCCCTCAACTCCATGAACATCAGCGGCCACTTGTCGGGGATGGCCAACACCTTCAGGACGGTGTACCGGCTTGGCGGCCCGGCGGCGTTCTTCAAAGGGGTCCAGGCTCGCGTGATCTACCAGATGCCCTCCACCGCCATCGCCTGGTCGGTCTACGAGTTCTTCAAGTACTTTCTGACAAAGCAGCGGCTGGAAGAAGAGGCAGGACCTCGCCCGCTGTGAACAACGTGTCGGAGCAACGTGTACCTACAGTCATGAAAGAATGCGCCAAAATGAGGGCGTGTGAAATCGGCGGCTTTTTCCGCACCCGTTCAAGGAAGCGGCCTTAGTTATTGTCCTACAAGGAAGTCATAGCGATGAAGGTGTGGCAGAGAAGGACACTCCATTTTTTTTTTTTTTTAAACTCACCTACTACTTGATTTTGCACAACCAGAATATGCAAGAGAGATGACTATTTTTAAAAGAACGAATACTCCTAGTAGGCTTATCATTTTCCTCCTCCACTCCACAAATGACCAAACATTTCTAATCTCTCTCTCTCGCTCTCTCTCTCTCTCTCGTCTACATGTGGTGAACACATGGTTAAGTTATCTCAGAAAAATTGTTTGTGCTTCTTAACATCGTAACTCCTTATTTATTTTGTTAGCGTTCCTCAGCTTGTATTTTATGGATGCGGAAGAATGTGAGTGCTGTTTGTTTTATTTCACGGCGTGTTTACAAAGAACCGTTGCAACACATTCTTTAATTCCACTCCTCGCCGGATGAGAGAGATAAACTGAATTTAGTTTTTTTTTCTCCACATTGTTTCACATCTTTTTTTCCCTTCGTTCTCATCTGTGCTCTACATTTTCCTTTTTTTTTTTTTATTTGGTCCATCGTTAAAAATCATAATTATTTTTATTTGTTTTTACATTTACACAGATGTTTTACCCCTCGATGTGTCACATCTGAGCATGAGTAGTGTTTTATGTTTTAATGTTATTTGAACCAAAGTGTCATTCTGCATCAAGTCTTCAAAATGTTCTTATACATTACATAGTTATTATAATTTACCACCCCACCCCACTGAGACATCCCTGTGGTGTCTCAGTATCAGCCTCTATAGGCCGTAGCGGTCCACTTTATTCACTTTGTAAAGTGCAAAACACACATAAGGCTCCTGAATCACGCACAATAGTCGAATTTAAAGAACGCAAACTGTCGCAGACAAATGGCAGCTTGTTTATGTGTTCGTTATGAACGTTATGTATATTTTATCCATGAACCCTCATGAAGCCTGTCCCTGCGTGGATCAGATGAGGCCATTACTTGAGGTGTCGCTATTAATGTTTAGCTTTTGAGTGGCACGTTTGTGTCTGTGTCAGCCATGCTGACCTTTGAAATAAAGTGTTCAGCTTGTGCATAAAAAAAAAATATAATATGTGTTTGGGTAAAAGTTTGCATTGTAACATCATAACTTCAACTTCATTGAGAAATGGCATTGACGTCGGGGACATGAGGCCAGTGAAAGGCCGATTGCATCGGCTGCCAGGCAGTCCCGTGGTTTTCCTTCTCCTTCCACTCATCCTGTTGTAGTTATACATTTCCTGTGTGCTTTCTCTCCAGCCTATTGTCTATTTTTTGATACACTAGTGCAGAAATGTAGCCCAATGTTGACATAATCCAGAAAACGGGCAGATTTATTTGTTTTTAATTATGAAGAAGCTGTTGTTGTTTTGTTTTTTTTGCCAGTTGAGAAATGATCTCTGTAACTCTTCACTGGCAGATTTATCATGCTCGTACAGTCTGGGTAAATTTTTTACTAAACCAAAGATATGCATTATGTTCTTTGCATACTGCTTTTATTTTTTTTTCTTTCTTCTTCTGTGGCTCTTTGACCCCCTGCCTTGAATTCAGCACTCCACTCTTTTCTACTCTCCATTATTGCTAAAAGGAATTCTTCAGAGTCGACCATTCAGCTCCTGAGGTGGAACTTTTCTGCACGTTTTTGAAGCTCACCAATATTCCTCATAAAAGTCTTTAAAAGTGGGAGTTATACAATTCTGTGAATGACCTGGAACGTTTTCAGTCGGACTTGCAAAATCTCACTGTGACCTAATTTTTATTGCCTGACTTGGTGGAGCTTGTTGACAATTTGAACTGATTATTCTGAATCCAGTTGCACATGCGACACTGGGTCTCACGTGTGGAAATGACTTTTTTTTTTTTTCCGAGAATTTAAAAAGCCGCTACATTAGTGTGACCTCATCCAGATTTTTGATGCTAATCTTAAATCCAGCAGCTCAGTTAGTTACACTGCAACGTTTCCCGCAGAAGGCGTCACGGCGACTAAAATCTTGTTTCAAATCATCTGATATGTCAGCCATGTGCAATCTTTTGAGTAAACTATTTAAATTGTTGTTTTGACTCCACAAAGTCTAAAAATAGCCAGCCAAGTAAAATGTGTTTAATTTGCAGTCGGCACTGTTTCTTCCCTCTTTATTACTATGAAATATCAATAGATATTGTGAATTAGAAAAGCCGTGTTCATAAATAAATGCTTAGGTTTTAAAATGGAAAAGAGAGCTATTTTCATGTGGTATTTTCCGTAATGTAAATATTCCTATGCTGATTACGCACAAATGAGTCGGGGATGATTTTTCTTGCCGAGTGCCATCACGAGAACAGAAGTTCTTGGACGTTCGACCATGCAAATATTAAATGAGTGTGATAACGCTGCAACAGTTTGTAACACTGGAGCTGAAATAAAAACACGCAAATGAAAAATGTTCTGTGTTTTACTCTTGATTATTACATGATTTGATTGTTGCCTTGGTCACCTTTTGTGAGGGAGCATTATTTGATCAATCTGAAAACTAGTTTCTGCAAGTGAGAAAATAATTATATCACTCCTTTGCCCTGCATGAGTTGTGAAGTTCCAACAGATGGCGCCAGAGTGTCAGATTCAAGCTGCCATCCCAGTCAAACGTGTTCAATCTGCTGTCTTTTGGATTGAGTCTGCCGCCACATGCTCAAATGCAGCACTATTGATCCTTCTACTTTGGATTGTTTTTTAGATAATTTTCATTCTGGATTCTACAAATGGCAAACTGTTCTATTGTGGAAAAAAATAACGTAGCTCATGGTTACAGTTACAGTTGAAAACACAGCTTTCCTTTTTCCTCTTTTTCTTTAAAGCATGAATGTTTTGCAATATAACACAACAAACTACACAAATCTGTCAACTTTAACTGTGATTACAAAGATTATTATTGATAGCTGTAAGAAAACAAAGTTTATTGAATGTTTGTATTTAAGACAAGTTGTACTGTGAAGGTAATTATTCTGTCTTGTTTGTGTTCGGCTCGGGGGTGTTACACGCATCTTAGTTCAGGGGCCACATGCTGCCCAATCTTGAGGGGGCGGGACTGGTAAAATAGTGCCCTGATGACCTTTAAAGGGGTCATATTATCAAGCTTTTCAACACTTTCACATGGCTCTCATTGGTTCAAAAATGTATTTTAAGTTTATTTGTCCCAAATCCACCTTTTCCTTGATTTTCATCCATTTGAATACTGAGTCATATGATCTGCATTCAGAATCTGCTGTGTCTATGTGAGCTGGACTGGCTCCGCCCACACATGCCCCTTGGTAAGAGGAGGAAGTACTTCCTCTCATGGTGTCATGTGCCAGAGCAGAGCGGCCTCAGAGGGTCAAAGGGAGGGCCTACCTTGATTAGGATTTTCTAAACCCCTGAAGACTCTAGGGTTTGATTTCTGATTGGCTCGTTGCAGCAACACACTTTTAAGAGTTGAAACAAGTCAGGTAAAAAGATGGCAGACTCCTGTCATTCCCAGGCATGGGGACACATATTACTGTTGGAAAAGCATTAAAAAGTTAATTTTGCATAATATGACCCCTTTATATTTAAACTTCAAAGGATTTCTTTGTTGTGCAGAGTGTATGTGATGAAAATGTCTTTATATTCACAAATCAAATGTGGAAAATGAGAAAAATTCCTAACTTCAAGCCAATTTTAATGAAGCCTGCTGTAAAATACAGTGAAATGTACAAAAACTTCTCATTTTGCTGTTGCGTTATGCGTGTCTTTACAAACTGACAGCATGACTTTGAGACTAACGCTAAGAGACTAACGCTAAGACTAAGACAAATGTTTATTACTGTGTAAAAACAGAAAAACTGCTTGTTTGATTTTATGATCCACATGACACTTCTTTAGACATCCTCAGCCAGAAGCTTTTTCAGTTTGATTTTAACCACTTTTTTCTTCAACTTTATCAAAAGTTTATGCAAGCACATTTTTTTTGTCATACATTCTTTAGAATGAAAACAATGATCTGTCTTTATGTTACATGTTATACAAATCCCGGTGTCTTTTACTTACATGTACCAATGTTACGTGATTGTTTTTTGAAGAAGCACGTTAACCGATTTATTTCGAAGTTGTAATTCTCACGTGTTTGAATATGAATACACATTTGCTCGCCCACAACACACTTCTGTTTTTTTCTTTTTTAATTCTAACCAGCATATCTGATGTGAATTGTTTCACAAAAAAATGTAATTACTCCAGATTGAATACATCTTGTTCAGTTCATCAGAGGTTGGTTTCCATTTTGTTGCAAAACAAAGTATTTTGTACTTTAGTGAAGAGTGATACTCTAGTTATTGCCTGTAATTGTTCCACTTGTTACATTTAAAGCTTTACACCACAACCAATTATATATATTTTAGTTTTCACCGATTACAACGATCACATTGTTGTTTAGATCGACCACTATATCAGTATTCGCCTCTTCCTACTGCTATTTCTACTTGAAAATTTTTTGGATTTCCTCCTTAATTTGTCCAATCAATTACCTGCTATTCACCTCTCTCCTGTAGGTAACCTCAATAAACACCTCGATTGGAGTTTCGTAGTTGGTCCTTCTGACTTAACGTCTTTATTCTAAATGATAATACCTTTCACATACTACTTTGGAAATTAAATACATTTTAAAAAGTGATACATAATTTGAATATCACTAACCAACTGAGCAAAAAGTGGTCCACAAAGTCGTCTGCAGGACATCATCTCGATACAGAAGACGTCCTCAGAGGGGCCTGAATGAATGTTTTTTAAACGTCTTTCTTGAACGTTGTATTGATAGCTTTTCTGGGCGTCAATGAAAAAACATTTAAAGCCAGAATGAGGAGAAGTCGTCAGTCTATCTCAGGACACACACACAGTCTCACACTTAAGGTGCAATTCAGCATTACCTATTACAATCATATGCATGTTCTTGGAATGTGGGAGTAACCAGATTACTCCAAAGTAACCCACTCACACAAGGAGAACATGCAAACTTCACAGACACTTCTAGCTGGATTTGAACCCATGACGTCTCTGTGAAGCAGGAGCGCTAACCACTGCACCAAAGACAAGTGACAGTACTGATAAAACATTTACTTATGTACATACAGTAGTTGTATTCACAAAATCAAAGGTAATCAAAGTGGCGAGTTTCTCGGTGTTGCTAAAAAAGTTCAGTACCTTGCAACCAAAGCAACAAATGGTCATAACTCAGACATTGTGCAGTCTGCATTAAACTTCACATGTTGTCTCTTCTTTCCTGTCATGATCTACTTCCCTCATTATTTTAATGACAAACCAATGATTATACAGGCAGCTGGACTTAACAGACAGCTTGTGGTCTGTCTCTCGCAACTGATTCTGGCTGTCTTAGATTATTTTTATGTGTCATTTGTCAACTAGTTCTGGCTGTTAAATAGAGGTCCAGATTACAGCCTGGACGAACAGATACGATCTCAACTTGTCTTGGATGTCTATGGACGTTGGTTGCTCAGTGGGAATCAGACAAATATATGAAATCGGTAAGGGATTTAAGGCAGTTAGTTTATTTCAGTCAGACTTTTCTAAAAAAAATAAATTCAAATGAGATCTTGTTTTCAATCAGTTTTCTTTGAGGAGCCTTGAGGTTTTGGGCCTCAGCCCTGTTGTGTTTCCTCCTGTGGTCCAGGCAGCGGGACGTTAGATTGTCTTGTTTACAGAGAGGCAGATTATCCCTAGTTTTATTTCAAACCAACATGCCTCGAGACACGTACACTTATGCTGTTATGCACAAGTGTTTAGTTTTTGCCCTGTCCATGAACAGGTTGTTTATCTGAGGTGCACAATGAATGCCCTCCTTACCCATGTCCTTTGCTGTTGTCATATTTTTCTCTCATCACCCTAATCTGCAGTAAACTGTCCCACTACTTTATATCTTCTTGACAAAGATAAGAAGCCTGGAAAATTTCCTCTTCTCTCTTTAGATCCTCAAGCTTCTCTCTCTCTCACACACACACATGCACATACACTCGGTTTGCAGTCACACAATCAATGCTCGCCATCAGGTGAGTCGTATGCTGCAGTGTATCTGCTGATGGTAGAAGAAAGGCAGCTGCTTTGCCGTGTCCGTAACATGAGGGATCCAGTTACACTACCTGAGGAAGTTTATGAGCGTTCCCATGGGAAGATCAGGGCTCTTTTAAGCGTTCTTATCGACTCTGACAAATTTGTCAGACAGTCACGGCATATTGGAGCACTGACAAAGCCTGTCTTTGTGGTCAGGGTTGGTTTTGTCCTCATCTGTTAAGAAGATCTGCTTGTTTTTCAAAGCATCATTGGCCACCTTGAAGTGAACAACAACGGTTCTGCAACTACGGTTTTCACTGCATCACAATCGCTGACCTCTAAAGACATAAAAGATGAGCTCCACTCTTCAGTTTGAAGACTTAGATTGCATCATAGTTTACGTGTAAAAGTCACCAACTCCTCCTCTGTGCTTTATGCCGTTAAGTTGCCAAATCCAATTAATCCAGACGGCCCCGACACGGCCTTTTTGGCACTCCCCAAACCTGAAGAACACAAAATGGAAGGAAAAAGAGAGGAGGCAGTTGTTTTTGAGTCCTCTGCATTTGTGAATCAGCGTACCGTGTCTCTTTGAGCCTGCGAAAGTGCAGGTATTACAATGGCAAGTACAATAATAAGAGCTCTGCTAACCTTCAGCTTCACCCTTCAACAGGCTCCTTTATCTGATGTGTGTGTTCGCTCACAGCCTGAGACACCAAGAGACGCTGGGAGATACAGTCGGATTTCCAGTGCCGTCAAAACAGATCCTATCTGCCCTCTTCAGTCTAATTACCTGTTTACTCTGAGGGCCTCCTGAATACTGAACCCACTGGCGCTGTTGATAAGAACTCACTTCAGGTCAAGGAAATCATTGAAATTAAAATTTATGTATCCCAATATTTGTTTTTGATTGACTTGCTTCCACTTTGTTGTCAGTTGTATTCCAATATGATTTTACTATAAATGCATGTATTGTAGGTAATTTTATAATGATGTATGCTGATAGCATGATGGTTTTATACCAAAATTCTGATAAAAACTAAAATATATATGGTTTATATTTACAAAGAGCTAAATAAATAAAAAAAAAGTGATATAATAATTTGTTGGCACTTCCTGTCCTGGTCTCTCTAGGTGCAGATTCTTCTCAAAGTCAGACAGATTAACGGCACGAGAGCTCTTAAATCTCCCTTTATCAATTCCATCAGTCCACCGCTCACACTTTGGTTACGCAGCTGCAAAGATGCCCTTATTAAATATGGAAAGCCCTAAATCCTGCGTGTCATCTTATCTGCACTGTTAGCCACTGTACTGAGTCACGCCGGCATGCCAGCAGCATGAGGCTGTTATCACCTGTGAGGCCACATCACTGGTATTCAGCTTCAGTTATAGTGTTTTATATAAAGTCCAAATGACTAGTGATTCAGCTTGTAAATCCACACTGATAAACATTGTGATGAAAATAGTGATTGGGATCAAAATGAAGTGTGATTGAATTGTCATGAAAGGATGAAATAAGAGGATATTCTAATAGTTTATGCTAGCTGAGCCCCCTGGGAATATTCCCGGAAAAATGGGTGGAAGAAAATAAAATCATAATTTTTAGGGGTGTTATGTCAAAATTTGATCTGTTTCTCGTACGTTTGTTATCATGAAGTCATAAACAATTATCCCATTTACACAATTAAACAGCAAAATGGACCTCAATCCGTATCATGATATGTACTGAGGGTCAATTGGTCATAAATCAACATTCCAAAGTCTCAATCCAGTGTTAGTGATGACGGGACTCCCTAGCAGCGTTGGGGAACAATGGGCTTACTGCCACCTGGTGGAGTCACATCATGTGACAACTGGACAATGGAACAAACTTCTGGCCCCCGGAAGGACGCTCTCCACCCAAATAGGAAGCCAATGGTGTATCATACTACCCCATACCTCCCTTACCCGTGAAGAAAATTCTATAATGGCCGCTATAGGATATAGATGTTCTTGATCTGTGATATTTGTTTGCAGAAACTATAGAAAAGGACCAATTTCATTGTATAATGGTGAACTTGTCGCAGTCTCTCTCTTTTTCAGAGATAATCAAAGGCCTGATGAACGACACATGGGTGTAGAGAAGGAAATTTTAACTGTTTAACTGTAAAAGACAGATAATTAAATGAAAAGTAATGTGTTTTAATTCACAATATGCAGCTTTATATTCATGAGGTTCACATAACAATAACCATTTAAGTTGAAGTCTCTCTGGATTGCCTTTAATATTTCTTCTGACATGTGCTCCAGTTTTGGTTTGAGGAGATGTGAAGTGTTATAATGTGTGTGCATGTCAATCCCATATGTGGATACAATATGACTGCTAACCAACCCACCAACCCCGAGATAAGCTGAAAGATCCCTATCAGTGTACTTTTCAAAACCTGTTCTATTTCACTTTTACACACGGTAAGTTAAAATGTTGAATTTGTTCTTTGACAAAATTGCTATCTGTACTTTGACTTAACCTGATACTAATAATTACTCACCAGTTATAATGAGTGGCTCATCATCAGGAGTTTTAAAGATATATTGAACAAAATTGGGTTTGAAAGAGCAGGAGGAAGTTAAAAACGATGACCCTTTGAACCAGGAGGTAGTTGCAGTGTGAGTGGGGAAGCCTGTCCGTATGCAGGGTTTATATCTGGAAATTTGTTGAGCCAACATTTAATGGCTTATTTTTAAAGAACAGAATATTTTTGCAAAGTTTGATTGATGTATGATTGCTACGGGGCTCCTCCAATGTATAGTGGTTGTTTTCTTCAGAGTGAGAAGAGCCCAGTTGATTTTATCTGCTGATTTTAGTGCTATAAAGCACCTTGTGACTCATGTTTATGAAAGGTGCTAAGAAATAAATTTCTATTTGATTCTTTACAAATTCAAGCCTCAGAGACTGTCTGAATGGATATAACACGTCTTCCCTGTGGGCAAAACAATCCAGTGACGTAGGCATGTTAAATAAGGTCAATTGGTCACAAGTGGAGCTGTAAACCTTTTGCATTATACATTTGCCCATTATCAAACTGCAGCCACAGGCAACTGTAATATAGAATTTTCATTATATATTCATGTGCATTAGCATTCACCACAGATCCTGTGTTTCATTCACCTGTTTTGGAAAATAAAGCACTTTCATGAAGTGTATAAACTACACAGCGATATCTTTCACAACCACAAGACACTTAGCATAAGTTCATCATTGTCTATAGATTGCACAATGCATACATATTGAAAATGATCGCTTGACAGCAAAAAGTCTTGTTTTATTTGTCAGGATTAAAGAAAAACACATCTTGTCAAATAGATAATAAGATAAAATAAAAAACACTTTTTATCAATCAGAGTTGATTGAACTAAAGCTGAGATTTTTTTTTTATGTAAAACAAAATACTTTATTTCAATGTACATATGCTAAACCACACAACATGCAAAATATTTGTGTGTGATACTGTCTGCTACCCTTCACAAGTTGAAGTGTAGATATGAACAAACAGGTTGTGTTACAACACTATCTGTGATGCTATCGTACGGTAGATGTACTGGATCACATGAGAAGTACAGTGATTTCTGCCCCACTGACACAAACTGGCAACACATGCTTGAACAGGTTCTGGTGAGACAAAAAAATGGCACTTTCCAAACTAGAACTTTCTATCTTTATTTTTTTGTTTCGTGGTTCTTGGTAAAAGCACAATTATGTATGAGATCACTCCTTTTTAACTTTCACCCCCATTTTACTCATCAAAAGGGTTTTTTGTTTTTTTGCTTGGTCAAGTTGCTGTCCATGATGTCATCTGCAGAAACTAGAGAGCCTTCATGAAATCGTCTCTTTAAAAGAACTGGGTCCCATTCTTTTGCCCTCATTGACAACATCAGTGCTATCTCATTGCAGTCTTATCACCTCTGAGTTTAACTTCATGGAGAAGATAGTTAAAATATTTTGAACAGAATACATTCATATTGTTTTACACTGTACACTTTATATGGGCACTTTTCAATTCAACCATTTTTTTTGTATCTTGCTAGTGTAGTGTAGTTTTGCATTTCCTAATTGCTTCACATCATGTTAGTTATACAACTGAGATTTCCCAGATGTGAATATCATGCAATTAAACTTTATTCACAGTGGTGAAAAAAGTTTTAAATTAACAGTTCTTGGAGCTTAAGCATAAAGCATCAAAGAAAAATAGAAACTGTCAACATCGATTTAATAATTAATTAATCAACAATGCCACAATTCAATCTGGTAATTCACTGGATTGCCAGGCAAACCTGTGTCATGTACTCACAAAAAGAATTTAAAAGAAAAACCTATTTAAAATGCAATGACGTACGGACACATGAGCATACATTGATAGCAAAGATTCTTGTTGGATGAAACAATGAATTATCTTTCATTTTGAAACAGAGTGCATTTTTCAGAGATGCTATATTTCGCCTCGTGATTAGAAGTCCAAAGTCAGTTTCACCACAACACGGGGCCCCAGGGGCCACCATAGTCCCACAGGTAGGGCCTGTACTGGTAGGCCTTGCAGAAAGAAGTCAATAATGACGACCTGACCAAGTCCTCTCTCAGGCCCAGTCCCTCTGGTTTGTACACATCCTTGCAGAGCTCTGACGTCTGCTGCTTCCGTTTGGTTTTGTACCTCCTGTTCTGAAACCAGATTTTCACCTGCGTCTCAGTGAGTCTCAAGGTGCTAGCCAGGTGAGCCCTCTCTGGAGCAGACAGGTATTTCTGGTGATTAAATTTCTTCTCCAGTTCAAGCACTTGCAGGTGTGTGAATGCAGCTCTGGAGCGCTTCTGTTTCCCCGGAGAGGAAGAACCCGAGTCCGAGGAGCTGGGACACGACCCGTCTGTAGACTCTGCTGAGTGAAGCACAGGCGTGATTAGAGAATTAAACAGGTACAAAGCTTTGCAGCTGTCATTATGATCAAGTTCAGCACATGAAAGTCACTTCTAAACTACTGCAAACTTCTCAAACACATTTATACAATTTTTTTTTCCCCTTTAAAACCCTGGAGATCAGAAGCTCACCTCTGTGCTCTCTCTCTGTCGTCTCTTGAGGACAAATCTGCTCTGGCAATTTTTCAGCTTCTCTCCACACTGAACATTTTTCTGTCCTCTGCGTGCAGAGTGTGTCGGTAAATCCTGTACTGTCCTTGATGGAGAGGATGTCCTCAATGAGAAAAGAGGTCACGGGCTTGACTATGTGAGACATTGTCCATCCAGCAGTCCTCAGACCACAGACCTCTAAGTTTGAACAGTCGGTGCAGCTGAGTGTCACTCCACACTGTCATGCCTTCTGAATTTATAGAGGAGCAGAGGCGGGTTCATCCACACAACACTGACAAGTGAAAGAGGCGGGTCCACTGAGCTTATCTTTACTTCTGGCTTCAGGTACTTTCTTTAACTACTGCTCAACTCCTCCCAAATTATATTCATGTTTGGTTAAAGAAAAATCATCTGGCATATTTATTATTTCACTTAAAAGTATTCTGAAATCTGTTCTTCTTTGGAAAGTGGACTTTTCAGAAAATGGACATGAAAGGAAATGACAGTAAACAAGACAGAAAGTGAATTAAACTTTAGCAATGCAGTCCTACAATTGTATCATTTGATCAAACACTCTGCTCGGTCTGTTTGAAACTAATTATTCTGTCTACTCAGTATTAGAGATGTAAAAAAAATCATGCACAATATATGATTCACTTGACAATGAAACAATTCCCCTAAAAATGCATTCTTGCTTGGAATTCATGCATTATATTAACCTCTAATCATGTACAACAACACTTTGTGCTGGTTTCATACAATACTTCAATCATCTAATTGCAAGTTAATACAATGTTCTTACTTCCATATGTTAAATTCTACCACATAAGGGCTTCACGTTTACAAGACAATATCTTTTTGTTGGTGTAAAGTTGGTATTGACATATATTCACCAGATGGCTTTGATGAACTGCAATATGTTACTCAAAAAAGGTATTATTACACTCATTCAATGGCAACACACAGTAGTGCAGCAGAATTTAATAATCTTAAATGTATTTAACTGCACCGATCTCAAAGTTGTGTATATGTCTGAGTATTATATTGTTTTGAAACATCAGTGAATTGATGGCGACATATGTTTCAGATTGAGTGGAAAGTGTTTCTTTGTTCATTGGAAATGTCTTTTTAAGAATATGCAATTTAATTTAAACAACAGAAGTGTTTATTGTGAATCACGTGTAGAATTTGACAATTAAAACCTCCCTTATAAGTAATTATATCAACTGCAGTAGGTTTTATGGTCTAAATCTGTATTTTTAATGACAAACAAAATGGGGTGAGAAACGACAAAAAAAAAAGGGAACAAGGTTTTCTCTTAAATGAAATAGTCGTAGAATTATTGCTGATCGTTTGATGTGCATTTTGAAGGTTCGAAGAGAGTCCCCACAGAGAGACGTGAACAATCTGCAGTAAACACACTTCAAGTGCAGACTAAAATATTCTCGGTGTCACAGTAGGTACTAGTCTGAGTGTTCCATCAGCTCTGAGTGGCTTCGGGGAGACGACTGTGTCTGCTGAGGGTGAGAGAGGGTGGGGGTCAGGGTGGGTGGTCATACCTCCTGCAGCACTAATGAGTTGGACACATTTTGGCCGGCTCCTGGGCGGACACACTCATTGTTCACTGGCTGTTTATTTGTTGTTCTCTGTGGTTCGGCGTGACCTCTCTGCGGCCACTGAGATGTTTACCGGTGGCGTCCGCGCCGCTCTGGGACTTCATGCTTCATTTGGAAGGGCACGAATGTAGGTATGATAAACACGACCCTCTCAGTGGCCCCTGGTATGGCGGACTCCCCCGGCCTCCCTGCACTAACCCAATGCTGGGTTAATGAGTGTGTTTATAATGTGATGAAAGCGCAACCATTCACAAACAGATTGATCAGTGGTTAGGTTTTCTTTGCTGCAGTGTCGCTTAAAAACTGGTTTAAACAGAGTGCTCACTCAAGCAAACAAAGCACCAAAATCCCAATTATTTGTGTTTAGTAGATTAGAATTTTTTGAAAGCAGGAGTTTGGGAAATTTATCAGTCAGTCAGTCATGAACTATGCATTTGTGGGATGAGTGAGGATCAGAGTTTAGCATTTAGATTGTGCCCATGAAGAATTATCCATGATGTTTATTGACAGCTTAGTCTGTTGTTGCTTTGGACTCTTGTTTTCAGCCTCTGATACTTCTGCATGTCACCACTCCTCATGTGGACCTTAATGACCTAATTATGGGGCAGTTATGGCCAAATCCTGAGCTTCATGGTTCATGGCAGCCATTGCTATTGTTACGTGAGAGTATGAATGATTGTGAGCGTGGCTGGGTCAATGTGACAGATCAAGTAAAGTTTGGGATTTATAAATGTTGCAGAGGCTCTTGTTTGTTAAATAAATGAATTGCATATATCCCGTTTTCTTCATTTTCCCCATACCTATCAAACAAACATCAAACAGATAAGATTTGGTGCTCTAGTTTTTGATGCCCATCCCACAAATGCAAACTCTTCACATATGTGGCACCAATTAGAAACAGCTTTTCAATCAGTATAAGATTTATTTTAAACAAGCATAAAAAACAAAACAATTCAATGCACTTATTTCTATGGCGTGTATCATCTCAAGACATTTTTACACAGAAAAAATCCCCAAAATGTTGATCCGAGCAAGCCAAGGTGACAGCAGAAAGGGAACATTCTGCTTTAACAGGAAGCAACCTGCAGAACCTCAGAGGTGGAGACCGGGCTAAAATAATAGAAAGAAGGAGAAGGATACAGAGATGGAGAGTGATGAATGTACCAAATATAAAACGTTTTCAATAAACATTCTGTTAATGCGTTTGTTGGACGTATGTGCTTCATTTCACGTTTAGTTTCTTGTGTTATTTTGAGATCCTGACTTTGTCTTTCATTTCAGGCCTGTTGATTTCCTCTCTGATGCATTTCACCTGTGCTGGGTGAGTGATTGTCTTCACCTGGTGGCTTTGGTATATATAGAAGCTTTTCCTGTGCGTCCTGTTTGCCAATTTGTCTGTTTCAGCATTGGTTGTGTCCCTTTGATTTCTGTCATCTTGTGCTTCAGGCTTTCCTCTGAGTTTGAATCTTGTCTCATGGCTTTGTTGACTGCGTGGTCCACATCCACTTTGCCTGGATATTTATCATGTGTACATGATACAAGAGTGCAAGTACACATGTTTATCCAGATGTGTATATTTGCAATTATTTTTCCTTCTTTGTGTCAATCAACTGTGAGCTATCTTAAAGATTCCTATACACATGAATATTGATGGGCTGACTTAATGTGCCACTGTCTGTAACATACTGTATGTCTGCTGCGTTCTGTCCTGTATTGTGGATCAAGGTATCGTGAACGCTGCTTTGTTCAGTCTCCTGGAGTTCCTCATTCAGTATTACCTGCTGTATCATCAACAAAGTATTAAGATCATGAGGATGATATGATTTACCTTGAATCCTTAGCCTGCCACTATCTGTTTGCCAAAACATGCAGCAGTAAAAGCACATAAAATCTTTATCAGTCTGTCTAGACACAGTTTCTCTCTCTCTCTCTCTCTTAAAATCTATATGGGTGTTTTGGAACATGCAGTACTAAATTATATATGTATAATTATGGGCTTAATTTAGAAGAATATTTAAATGTTACCAAGTTTTCACTGTGCTGAGAATGCACACACCTATTTGGGGGTCACGCTTAAGTATAACACAGTTTTCAAACGCAAATTTACTTCGCCACAGAGAAACCACGTTAAACGAGTATGATGACAAGAAGATAAACAAAGTCAGCAGTGAGAGTCTGTGTCCTGTGGACTCGCTACTCATGTGAAATGGCTCTTTTATGATGCTGTCATCCAGCACTTTTCAGTCTCTGACGGTCTGCATGATTGCTCTTAGTGGAAAAGGATGACATTTCCTCTTTACTTGTTGTTTGCCGAGAATTCGTCGCAGAGATTTTTTCGGCTGCATAGATGTTCATCAGACGTGACATAGTTGCACCTCTGACCTTTTCACCTAGGAAGGCATTCGTCTTCCACAGTAAAAACTACACGCTGACAATGTTTTCTTTGAGCCACCAGAGGAGTTGCGCCATCAATCTACTCCTCTTTTCCTGTGGTTTCACCGTCTGAGATGAGAAGTTGCAGCTCTTTGTTGTAACGGGAGTTTTTCCTCAGACTGCTCTTGTTATCTGCTCGTCATCAGAGTTGTTTTATACTGGATCCTGCACCAGGTTATTACACAAGGATGCTGTATGACATAACAAATATGTCACCAGACTGCACGGGTCAGTCTGAGGTTTTCCACAGAGATCTCCTTTAAGAAATCTTCATGGGTTCGAGAGGGAATATATGTTAATAGAAAATATTTGACTTACGTTATCTAATCAGCATGAGATAATTAACTTTTTTTGTCAAATATTTGTTTTTTTACCTTATTTTTACATGGTGTCTGCTCTCACACTGCACTGTGATGACACCTCATTCTTCAACAAGCATTTGTTGTGGTTGCGTTGGCCACTTTGGTTTGAACAACACACCCAAACCTTTTAATAGGTTTGAGTCCAGGACAGCTGTCTCCACTTCCAAATTCTGGATGAAGAATCAGATAAATCCACTCTGTGGGCGTAATCGTCGTCATCTCATCCCTGGAGTCTGCAGGGGTCTCAATTACAATTTAGGATGGTGATCATTTCATTACATTTTCAGCTGTTTTTGTAACTGATTTTAGTGGTTTTGAAATTCTTTTTCGGAATTTTCTTTGTCAATTTCAACATTTTTGCTGTTTAACAAACATCTTTAAGTATTTCTTTTAGAAATCCTTGTCATTTTAGGGATTTTTTAAAGCTTTTTTAGCAGTTTCTTCCACATTTGTTATGCCCTCAATCCCCAACCCCATTTTTAGCCATTTTATTTTAGCCTTTTTGAAATGTCCTTTTGAAAATGACTTTATGTGCATAACTAAAATTAAAATAACATCAAAAATCTATTTAGCTATACTTTTATGAAATGTTCAGGGAGCCAGTGCAGATGGGCCACAGAACCACAGGTTGCAAACCTCTGTCTTATATAGACTGTCATCCCAGAATGTAGAGATATGGGATTACCACAGGAAGCAGAGTCTTCTCTTCATATCTCTCCGTGTTGAAAGGTTCGACTCAGGCACCTGATTGTAAGTTACTGAGACAACAAGAAGCCAAAAACAAGAGTCAGTGGGACAAATAAAGAAAAGCTGTTTGGTTTTAGCAGGAAAAATTTGGTTAAGTTGTCATGAACTCAGCCCATTAACCTCGCACTGCTGCTAATCCCTCAAATCCCTGAAATATTGATCAGTAAATGGCTTGTGGACACTTGTGATTATTTGTCTGTGTGTGTAACACTTTTTGCCCCATGTTGGCTGTGATAAACTTCAACCTATCACCACCCACAGTGAGTGGAAGAGATAGATTAAAACATTTCCACATTATCTGAACATTGTGTCAAATGTAAGTGCAGATAATAAGTCAGACTGCATCACATTCGATCTTATTAACGATCCTGCTGTTTCATGTGTTGTATAAGTAAACATTAAAAATCTTTCTTTCAACTAGTTATTCAAATATAGTTTTTTTCATTCTATGAAATATTTAGTTTTTAATTTAATTCATAACAAGACACTGCAGCTTCAGTTTGAACCCACAATGTCCAAAGTAAGGCCCCCTGGCTAATAAAGGTCAGAGGTCAGATTTGATCTGGTCTATAACCTCTCTCGTCAAGTTTTATATTTTTTCATCACCAACAGAATAAACAAATGTTTACTAATCACCACCAATTATGTCAGTTGAATTTAGAACAATGTCATGTAAAGAGAAGGACAAATTTACCTTGAGAAGAAGACGGTTTGCTAACAAATGACTTGCTGGTTAAATGAAAGTTTAAGCTCCCTCTAGTTTTCCACTAGAGGGAGCTTCAAAGCCACACATCAAGTCTACAAGTAACTCAACACCACGTCAACAAGGTGCTATTCAAGAGATAATCTGAAATCTCTTGGTCAGTAGTGAGATTATGCAGCCTCGCAGCGCAAAATCAGAGGCT
>OMNM01055058.1:37503-48553 GCA_900302745.1 Parablennius parvicornis | reverse complement strand
TAAAATAAAATAAAATAAAATAAAATAAAATAAAATAAAATAAAATAAGAAAAAATTATATCAAATTGAATAAAATAAAATAAAATAAAATAAAATAAAATAAAATTAAATTAAATTAAATTAAATTAAATTAAATTAAATTAAATTAAATTAAATTAAATTAAATTAAATTAAATTAAATTAAAATAAAATAAATGCAAGATGTAATCAGACCTTTGCTGTCTGGCCGACATAAAATTCTGTATGCAAGTGGAGTAATACATAGCAAATGTTAAACAGAAAAAAAGAAGAATTTACTCAGCTATGGCTGGTTTATAACACTGCTCTATGAGATAAATTGTCACCAGGATTTTTTTTATTGCTTAAAATTATATGCACTTTCACGTGATCAAATCAGGCTCTCACTGACAAACATTTGAACATTCTTGATGAGGGTCTCTGTTTGTACTTTAAGATTTACAGTAGGGATGCACCAAAACCATTTCTTCAAAAGAGGAGTACAAGTACTTATTAAATGCCATTAAGCCGATTTCATACATCATACGCTAAGAATGCATGATGGCGTAGCTGATGCAAGATGTCACATAACAGTCGCCGGATTGTATCAGGGATCTTTCACAAGTACAAGTACGAGTACTCAGTGCAGTATCGGACCTGTTACCCGATACTGATATCGGCCCATCCCTAATTTCAAGTATGCTTATATGACAGCAGCAGTCACATTAATCTCTGATAAAATTCCCATTTCAGAGTTTTCTCCATATGCAGAAACAATAACTGTGACACTATCTCAAACTTGTTCTTAACTAAGTTAAACCACCTCAAAAAGGGATCCACTTGCAGAGAAACATATCAAAAGTTTAGTCTTCATTAAAATCCCCATGCTCAACACAGTAAATGAACTCTAAATGAAGTCTTTACAAAACTCGATGGACTTAATTGCATTTTATTCATTATGCAACCAGCAAATTGCATTACATTCCTCTATTTTTGGTAATGGAGTGGTGAGATGGCATCAAGTTATCTTGCTGTGACATGATTATGTCACAGCGCCCCCTGGTGCCTGACTGCTGTAAGTGCTGCTCCGCTGGGTGGGGCTGGAAGAGTATTCTGCACTCAAGAGTTTGGCTTGAAATCAAGAGTCTTTGCATTTTTGACCAAGTTCCAGATGAGAGCATGTCTGTGTACTCATGAGGCCTTGAAACTAAATATTGCTTCACAGCTGAATGTACAGCATGTGCAGAGTCTATAGACATCCAGTAAAGTCTGGAGAACTTTCTAAAGTAATACCATGACTAATCTTCATGAGTTAACATGTTAGAAAAAAGACTGAAATAACGTTTTATTGGACTTGTCTTTTATTTATTTTGGCTGGAGTTTGGATGCCTTGGTTTTTGAAGGTGATCCAAACATTTTTGAGAAACTTTCATATTTCATGTCTCAGTTTGGATTATCCAGCCGAACAATTGTGGTTTACTCCAAGATGTTCTTGTCAAAAACTATTTGGCTCCAAACAGACAAGTCTGTAAAGCTACTGCAACATTGATAAGAATCACCGGAAACTTTTGGCTCAAAGTTTCATTCTCATACCTTCACAACGGCCTGCATTTAACACATAAGTACTGCCAACTGTATCACTTCTAAGTTAATAACTTCAGGATACTTTTGGCTCAGTGTACGTTGTAGATTTTTACTGTAGGTATCCAGGCTTATCACACTTATACCCAGGCCAATAACTGTCTTTATGTTCCTGGGAAAATGAAGTAGCTCTCTTGATATCTGAGACATGATGCAAGCTTCAGCTCAGCTTTTGGAACCTCGACCTCGAAGATCCTCATTTGTTCATCTGCTGATTTATTTGCCATCAGCAACATTGTCCTAATGTTAGACTACACATCCAATCAGTCGAAACCACTTCAACTCAAGCACACTCATATTTTAAATGGGTTACATTTGAGAACTCTTGAGTTTGGACTAACACACAATCATTGATAAATCATAATATTTTTCATTTTCACAGCTGTTTTTTTTTTTTATAATGGTGTCAAAACTGAGTTTGATAAATACTTACTAATAAGACACATTTGCTCTCTGGGTCACTAAATAAGAATAACATTTACAGAAATATAAGTGCTGCAATAAATACACAGTTTTTAGATCTCTCATATAAACCCTGCTTTCCCTGCTAAACGTCCTTATATCAACCAGATTGGATGTATTATCTGTGAAATGTTGTATTTTATATGTAGGAGTATGCCGTACGTAAGCTCCTGCTGTGTAAATCGCCTTGTATGGACATGAAGGAGTTTGCTGTGATTAAAATAAAACTGACCAAATATAAATATATAAATGTGTTGATACACAGTCAAGTTGTTAGCCGAAACACGATCATTAACATTCTATATTAGACGATAAAAAAAACACACAGAATGACCCGGAATCAAACCAGGGACCCTCTCACGATTACGCAAGAGTGCTAACCACTGCAACAATATTTAATTTTTCTCATAAATTGTTTCTGATGATTTATGGAGTCACTCCAGTGACTGTGTGTGGGAGAGCAGCAACTATCAACAACAATGCTTATTTTGAACTGCACAATCACAGCTCTCATCCTCATGTGTTTTATCTTGGTCATTGAACAACTGGTACAGAAAGATGGCGATATTCTATTTTACACATATCCCTTCTGGTCTGCTCTGCAGTTCAGGTACAAAACCAGAGTGTATAAGCAGACCAACCTGGATGAAAAGGCTCTGGCCAAACTCAGTACAAAGGTACCGTTTTCTCGTCTACTGAATGCTGCCGTCTATCGCTGTGTGATCTTTAACTCTATTCACTGACTCTTTTCCCTTTCTTTGACATTCAGGCCAGTCTGAAGAAATTTCTGGAGTATATTCAGACCGGAGCAATAGAGAAAATAGTTAAAGTCCTCGATAAAGGTCTTGATCCAAATTTTCATGATCCTGACAGTGGAGGTGAGTCTATTGTTTTACTCCTCAGACTGATAATGTAGAACAGCCTGAGACTGTCTGAGCTGCAGAGTTCACCTCCCGGTGTGTCGTCTCTCCTGTCCTTGACCCCGCTCTGCGGGTCAGAGACCCCGCTGTCGGTGGCGGTGCAGTCGGGCCTGTCGGCGGAGGGCATCAGGGTGCTGGTTCAGGGCGGCGCTCACCTGGACTTCAGGAGCAGAGACGGCTTCACTGCGGTGCACAAGGCTGTTCGGGCTCACAACCACGCTGGGCTGATGGTAAAATCTGCAGGCTGAAGCCACACACATGCACCAGTGGAGTAATTGTTCTAATTACAAAGTAAAAGCACATCAGCATAAGCACCTCTTCATGTTTGTAACTTTGGAATGAATAAATGATCACTTCAGTGGGTAATACGCACTGAAGGACAATTAATTCTGAACATTTTAAAACATTGTGGGGGGCTGATGGCTGTTACAGTTGTTTGATAGTTGTTATAATTCGTTATCGTGTTACTAAGCAGACGTTTCCCACTTCAGTCGTCTGTACTAGAGTCTCCAATCTAAACATTGAACAGACATTTTCTTCTTTAATTTGTTTTCACACCATAGTTTATTTTAGAAATAAATTAAATTAAATGACAAGGACAACAAATTAATTGGTATAATGTATGTTTGTCTGATAAACCAGGTATTAACACTGTTGATACAAAGAAATGAGCTTTATGTCTTTGCTTCCTGTGTGTTTGCCAGACTCTCTTGTCCCTGGGCGCCTCTCCAGAATACAAAGACCGCTGTGGCCTGACCCCGCTGTACCACACTGTGCTGACCGGGGGGGATACTTCCTGCTGTGAGACCTTGCTCTATTACCGGGCCCGGCTGGGGACGAGGGATGAGAACGGCTGGGACGAGTCCCATCAGGTAGTCCAGTCAGCTCAGTGTCTACAAACACAAGTCCCTTCATCTGCCTTTCAGCTTCCTGTTACCCACGTGGTTTCCACTCATAATTTCCTGTAAACCATCTCTGATGTCTTGTAAACTTTAGCAATGCACCAACATTTCCCTGTCTTGTCTTTTCTGAGTGTCACGTGCCATCACCCTCTGTCTCTTCAAGCATATTTTTACGCCTGTCTGCCTTCCTCAATCACCTCTCCATTTTCTCTCCTTCCTCCCCTCCTTCTCTCTTTCCATAGCACAGAGATGAAGAGGAGTATGGAATGGAAGAAATCCATAAGGTACCCTCCATCCCTCCATCTCTCCACCTTTACCAGCCTTTCAGAGGAGCAGGCCCTCAGAAGCTTCATTGTAATGTTATTATTGGAGGTGAACGAGCAGCTCGCTTGGCACAGACCTGAGACATGTCCAGTTCAGAGAGAGCATGGATGCAATCTCTCTCTTATTGTAGATATGAGTGTATTGCCTACATAATGTCTCTGTGACATTCTGGGAAATTTGCGTTCGCGCTGCAAGCTGGTTGTCATGGTATTTTATTTTGGTTTCGCCGTGCTCTGCGTTTTCCATCTTTACTTTGTATGGATCTTGTGATATTTCAGACCTTGCAGATAAAATACAAGAAAATCTCACAGACTGCTGAAAGCTTGTCCCGGTTGTTTTAATGGTTTTTGTGTCTTTCTCACCTCAGTGCAGTGTTTTAAGCTTATAAAGTAATGTCAAATTTACATGTGAATGTAAAACAAACTCTTTCATTTGATATCTGTTTCCACTTCATAATCTTTCATCATCACCAACAACCATTTGTTTTTTTGTGTTGATATAATACTGACTATTTATGAATAAATCCATGATACTCTTGGCATTACAAGGCCTGCCAGAATGGCTTTGCACAGCACTTGGAGCATCTGCTCTTTTATGGGGCCGACACCAACTCTCAGAATGCCTCAGGGAACACTGCACTTCACATTTCTGCCCTGTACAACAAGGTAAGTAAGGAGAAGATGCTTCATATTAAACTTGATCACCACGTTAATGACTGTTGTCCTTTCAAAGTTGTAACCAGTCACATTTCCTCCTTTAATGATCAGGAAAGCTGCATCCGCGTGCTTCTCTACAGGGGAGCAAATAAGGAAGCGAAGAACAAACATGGTCAGACCCCCTTTCAGGTAAATTGATCTCACAAGGACAAGAAAAGCCATTTGAGAAGTGTTATTTGAATATTTAAAGGCAATTAATGCAAGATGAAGAGGAATAATAACTTTGTTTGTTTGTTTGATTGTAGCTGGCTGTAATGTTGGGGCACTTTGAACTCGGGGAAATTATCAAAAACCACAAAGATTCGGACATAGGTACGTTTTCCTCCCAGCGTGTCTTCTGTTAAAGGTTCACAATAATTCCTAATACCTGTCTGACTTGTATTTCCCCGGATTCCCTTTGAGAATTTACCAATGTCCCTCTTTTCACCTACCATGCTCCCTAATTCTCCCTTTCTTGTATCCCTTCATATCAACCCTCACTCCTTTTCGTGACCCTCCACCACCCACTCCTCCATCACCTCTCACGTCCTCAGTGCCCTTTTTGGAATCGCCCAAGTTTGTCCCCAAGCGAAAAGAGAGTTCCCACACGCTGCCTCTCCCTTCACTTCATTCCCACCCCCTCCTGCGTGCTAATAGTGATAACATCATGACCCAGTCTGACCCTCTGGCCCCGCCCATCAAGGCTGCGACCAATCCCAACCCAGGACAGGTACTGAAGATCGTTGGGTTGTTTATTCACCTGCCGATCTTTGTGACATCAGATGGCTTTTCCTGATGTTTCTATGCTTTTTCTCAGCTTTAATATGTTATGGGATGCGCTGTCACACTGCGTCTCTGGTAATGTCACTGTAGGGTCAGCGCAGGGCCTCTATAGGTGTGAGAAGCTCCAGCAGCCCCAGGACTCGGACTCGTTCTCCCTCCAGAGGACGAGGAGGCCAGAGCGACACAGAGGAGAGACACCGACAGCCACGAGGCAGACAGGGGTAAGGAGGAGCTGGTAGTGGAAGTTCATTATGGAGAGAGTCCTGATCTCTTTGAAGAAGTCCTTGAGGTTCATCCACCAGTATGAACTAAAATGTCTCTTGTTACCATCAGCTGTATGCAGTTAAGGTGCTATTTGTGAATCAGCTGCATACTGTCAGATAATTCAATACAATGTCATGTATTCTAAGTGGGGTGTGTGAAACTGCATTGTTTTGCCCAACAAAAGAAAATCAGCATGATATTTACAGCCAGAAGTTAGATTTACAAATGTCAATTGGAGGTATAATCTCTCAGTGGCTTTAACGTGGTGATAAAAAGACCACAGCTGCATCATAGTTAGGCTCAGTCCGGCTTCCAGCTAAATGTCACTGTCAGCATGTTAACAATCATACGGTAGGAAATGTGTGGATGACCAGTGTTGATTGTGTTTACTGTGTAATTCTGTATTTTACTAACTATAAAGACAAATATGAACTGCACCTCAATCCATTTTGCTTTGTAGATAAGAAAATAAATAATGATTCTAAATATTTTCTAAGATTTTACGATCCTGAAACAACCGATCCTTCAGGAACAATCATCGAAGAACATCCAGTCATCTGTCTTGGATAATGTTCTATCTAGTTTTTTGATCCAGGTAGTTTGAGCCAAAACACTTCATCACATGACAAACACAGAGAGTCACAGTCTAATGTTACAGATAATTAATAATCAACAGTGAGCTACATTTTGTAATGTAGTCTGGCAGAAATGCTTTGAGAGAACATGTAAACCCAACTTGAACTGTGGATCTTCTAACTGTGAGGTGAGACTGCTAACCACCACACCACTGTGCAGCCCTGCACATCAATCTAGACCTTACATATTAACCTGGAGGTAAAAAATGTATACTTGACTGTATAACTGGACAAACTGGATAAGAGACGTGAAGGTTCAGTATTCAAATCATTGGTATTTAATATGCGTCCGACATACTGAATGCTAGACACTGTTAGTAAATACAAGCTTGCAGCAGGCATTCTTTCTGTTGATATGACTGATTATTATGACTCAGCCACAGACGGTCTCTGATGCAGCCTGACAGGCAGGATGTCGTCTCTCTTGTTTTTCACAGTGTGCAACTTATATGGCGTTTTTTGTGAGCCTCTCCGTCTCTTCCTTGCTTCTCCCTCCCTAGCGCGACCTCCTCAGGTGGCGCAGGAGGTCAGATGAAGCGTATGTACAGCGCCGTCCCAGGCCGGGTGTACGTGGCCACTCGAACCCACTCCGCCAGCGGAGAGAGAGAGCTCTCACTTAGCAAAGGGGACAAAGTCAAAGGTGAGAGACTTCTACATTTCCGCTTGTCGTCATGTGAGAATATGAAGAACTAATGTAGAAAATATACTTAGTGCAGCCATGTTTATTTGTTGTGTTCCAAACAAGATGTTAGAACTCTCAACTGGATTATTGGGCATTTTCACTCTATTTTGTTACTGTTTAAATTTAGCAAAACTGAGTGCTACTGTATATAAAACCAGTTACAGTAAAGAGGCATACATGTGAGAGAAGAGTAGCTTAAACCAGTGATTCTCAACCTTTTTCTTGAGGAAACCAAACTTTTACCAAACCGAGTCGACCGTCCACCACAACCACACCCTCGCAACGAGCTCTCTTCTCTGTTTCCACACAGCAATTGTAAAAAAAGTGTGTACATCTGTGTCAAACAGTGACAACATGAAACAGTTCAAACAACCAAAACAAATGATGGAAGGAGTGGTGAGGTGGATCAAATAACTTTGTAATCCCTTAGTTTCTATGGTGACAAATGTGACGTTGGCGAATGTAAGCGCCCTACCAAGGGCCAGTTGTAGATAACAAAATGTTGTACCCCATTAATCTTGGCCCCCCGGGTTGGGTATCACTCTCTTAAACATGAGAAATATAGATATCAGAAAAGATAACATATGATAGGAGTGACTCTGTATAGACTGATAATAAAATAATCTCAGCATAAACGGTGTATTTTGTGATGAACGTTGTGTTGGTCTCAGTGCTGAGTGTGGGAGAAGGGGGCTACTGGGAGGGAACCGTGAAAGGACGTACTGGCTGGTTTCCCTCAGACTGTGTGCAGGAGGTGGGAGCTCCAAGCAAAGACAATCGATCAGGTGAGACAAAACCTCCACCAGCTACATCTTAGTATTGTGCTTCAGACTGTCTTTTGAGCAAATTTCATATTGTAGTATTCAGGTATGATTTATTTATTCCGGTATGATTTAACTTGTCCTGCAAGTTGGAATGTTTTCCTTTCTAGTTATTTATTCTTGTACAAACGTGTTAAATAATGAGCTCCCATTAGTTTTGCATAAACAATGTCAAAAGGTGTCTTAATGAGACATGTAAATATAACACATGGAGTAGGAGAAAGGGCATGCAAGAAAATAGGTTGGATACTTCCTCAGGCTGGAATTATCCTTTAAAACACTGCAACACCCGGCACATGTCACACTCGTGTTTACCAGCAGGCCCTTTCCTTCAGTTTTCACAGCTGCACTGTTCATGCACCGACCAAACCATATGCCACGCCGAAGACACAAAAAAAGGGTGTAAATATATTTGATCTGTTTGCATGGCGCGGTGAAGACCCAACACTTCTGCTTGAAGACAGAGAAGGTGTCATGACGGAAGCTGAAATCTTAAATCAGACATATGGTTTGTCTTCATGCCCCTTGCAGAGACGCGCAGCGAGAAAGCCAAAAGGAAGCTTTTTCGTAACGTCACAGTCGGAGCATACGATGGCACCGATGGTCCAAGGTAGGAAACCCTCTTACAGTCTGCCATCGAAACATGAGCAGTCAGTGCTTGGAGTAGGAATCAAACTCCTTCACTACTGCAGTAAATCAAATGCCTTAAGTGAAACTGTGCCCTCCTACGTAGAAACTTCTCACCCAGTGCCAACTGGGATTAGAGATTATATTAATAAATAAATAAATAAATAAATAAATAAATAAATAAACGTAATCTGATGGGCTGTAGCTGCTGATGTAGTTGTAGTCCGCTACAGTGTGGCCAGCAAATCTCCTATTTGCTCTGTTTGGTACAATAAGGCAGGGCTGTGAGACCAGTGGAAGAAAAAGTCGGCCCACTCTTGTCCTGTAGATAACAGGAGGCTCTGCCGTGTGCGAGCCCACTTGTTTCACATATTACACTTTCATGTCGTCTCGTGTGCTGTACGTGTTTGCTTTCTGCTGATCCTGAGCGCCGTTTGTTCTCTATTGTTGTGCCAAAAACCACGTCAGCGCTTAAAAGAACAAAGAGCAGCCATGTCACTTTCAGCTCTGCCCCTTTTGACTCGACCAGATAAATGCACTTGTCTCTTTGATACTTCCATCCACTCCCGTCTCTCTCCTTTCTTGTTGCTTGTGCACACTGAACACAATAATGTCATAATGAAAGGAAGCCTGAGTTTCTCCTACGCTTCGGTGTTATCGTCTGATGCTCTGGGAAACAGTGTTATGACGACATGTATGTTTAAGGTTTTATTTTTTTATACCCTTTTTTGGAAGTGAGCATGTAAATGACAAAATGGTTGAGTCTTTGCATGTAGGTACATTATCCTGCTGATGAGTCACGAACAGACTGAAACACTCTTTAGGTCCCTGGGCGAGCGAGAAAGACTTACCATTTGCAATCCTCTAGTTTTACAGTCTCTTACACGTTATAGCTGACATTGCTCTTGTGGTGTTGAGCTTTTCCCGTCATTGAAAAAATGGCATGAATGCGTCAGTGTTCCACATGCAAATGGCAGCCACTGGGGGTGTATTACCTGTGCTAAGTTGGTTAAGCATAATTGCGGTGTAGTTGTGAAGTGGTCCTCAATTAAGAGCAAGGTGATCGAATGCATGCTCTGTCACTGCAGCTAAGCATTTGGGAGAATGTCAATTACTGTTTCAGCGAGAGATGGAGTGCTTGGTAGCCTGTGTGGTGATGACAGCTCTGCTTTAGAGAAAAGGAGGGAGTGAGAGCAAAGTTGGCAGTTACGTATGTGTGTGCGTAAATCCAGGGTGGGAATCAGCTGTGAGCATATCTGTGATATACCAAGCGGTGAATACGCGCTGCTTCTTCTTCCCTGTGTTCACTTACATTCATACCCATCCCCCGCATCCCCCAACCGGCAAAATCAGCTCTCTGTCCCCCCATTTTGCAATCAAACCCTCTTTCTTTAATCCACTACACACCATTTATTCTCTCTCCCTGTGGTGATGATCACTGGTGCTCCCTCCCTCTCTCCCTCTTTCTTTTACATTGTCTTTCCCTTGTCTGAAGTGTGTGCGGTGCAGATCATCGCCCTCTCTCTCCCTCCCGTTCCCCTCCTCTCTCTCATGCTTGCTCGCTCTCCTCCACTCTCGCGGCTCTCTCCGGCTGAGCTCTCGCTGGAAGACCTAGAGGAGGAGGAGGAGGGAGGAGGAGGTGGTGGTGGTGGTGGAGAGCGCAAGAGAGAGGAGGGGGGGACATGGCAATGGGGGGATGCGGAGAGAGAGATTTCTCTCTCTCCCTCTCTTCTTCGTGGCCGTCACTGGGCCCCAGAAACAGGAGCGTGTGGTTCATTTACAGGTAGCGGCTGTTTCCTCATTCATTGGCTGGCTATGGATGTGAGGAGAGGACAATGGAGAGAGGGGAGAGGTAGATGATGCTATTGAGAGGCCGTGCCTTTTCAAAGACAGACTAATAAGCTATGTATTCTTTGCGTGTGTGTGTCTGTGTGTGTGCAAACGTCTGTCTGAAATTGGTATTTTTCTTTTGCATGTGCATATCTGTGGTACGGAAGTAGCTCGTGAATGGAGACTCTGCAGCATGTTTATTTCTGTGTCTTCCTCCCATGTTTTTGAATGCAGTGTGTGTGTGTGTGTGTGTGTGTGTGTGTGTGTGCGCGCGCGCGCGCGTGCTTGTGTGTGCGTGTGTGTGAAAGAGAGCACATATTGATGCATTTCAGTCAGACAGTGTGGGTGTATTTCATTCTCTTTGAGTCATGATTTCTTTAAGCAGATATTTTCAATTCATCAGGACTCCCCATTTATCCCTGTCTTTTTTTTTTTTAATGCTTTTGTCCTATTTCATATTTTTAATG
>OMNM01055058.1:24223-37483 GCA_900302745.1 Parablennius parvicornis | reverse complement strand
GTAGCGGCTGTTTCCTCATTCATTGGCTGGCTATGGATGTGAGGAGAGGACAATGGAGAGAGGGGAGAGGTAGATGATGCTATTGAGAGGCCGTGCCTTTTCAAAGACAGACTAATAAGCTATGTATTCTTTGCGTGTGTGTGTCTGTGTGTGTGTGAAAGAGAGCACATATTGATGCATTTCAGTCAGACAGTGTGGGTGTATTTCATTCTCTTTGAGTCATGATTTCTTTAAGCAGATATTTTCAATTCATCAGGACTCCCCATTTATCCCTGTCTTTTTTTTTTTTAATGCTTTTGTCCTATTTCATATTTTTAATGTATCTCCTTGTATCATTAAAAAATGTGAGGTATTCTGACTGTGCACAGGATGAAAGTGAATATGTCAGTAAGTGGAAAGAGTGTGGTTTATGGATTTCTGTTGAGCTTTCATTTAAGATACCAGTCATATATCTGCATCTGTGTGTGTTTGTGTGTGTGTGTGTGTGTGTGAGTGTGTACAAGCATTTGTCTTGTCGTGTGTTTGCATGTGACTACACTAAATAAAACATATGTGGTTCTCCACATCTGTGTATGTCATAGTGCTTGATGAGGGAGTGTCTCTCCACTACATGTATTTTTTATCATCAATCTATTGGCCACATCTCCATCCAGAATGTGTATCACTAACATCTGTCAAGCGCTTCACTTGTGATGTGTGGGTAACGTCCGCACACAGCCGGTCTATCTGCATGCACGTTCAGCAGGTGAATAGTTAAAAAGCTGCCTTTTTTCTCAGTGATTGTGGATAGAAGAGAGGATGACTCAGGACGGTACATAATAACTCTCGTGTCTAGTAGGCTTACAGCTTCATTGCAGCCAGTTCAGAGAGAGCATATCCTTCCAGCCAACAACGATTAACCAGATGCGTTTAAGCGTTTTATGGTCCATCGTCAGAGCTAAGGTGGGCACTGTAGTGACAGAGGAGGGAAGACACCGTAAGTGTGTAAAGGAAATCAGGCGTAAGCCAGCCCTGAAAGTTGGATGCACCCCAAGGACCAACAGGGTGGCCATGTTTCCCCCTCGTACTAGTAGATGGATAAGGAGCCCGATGGATCTGTCCACCCACTCTATGCTACTTTGATCCTCAGAGAGGGATAGCATGATGGAGGACAGGGTGAGAGAAAAAGGAAAGAGGTGTGAAGAGCAGATGGCTGGAAGGCGGTTGTGCGTTGGCGAAACAGTAACATTGATGGAGAACACACAAGGGATGGACCTCAGTTGGGGAAACTAGTGATCGTCTGTTCAGTGATAAAGTTGCGGCTTGTCGTTGGAGTCTGGGTCTGGAGGTCTGAGGTCTGGACGCCATCGCTCGTGACTTTGTTGTTTTTCTGTGATTCCACTGCCCAGATTTCTTTATTCTATTACCTGTTGGATTAAATACACAAGACGTGTCTGGCTCTCTACTGTAAGAGACAGCATGGAAGATATTTTTAATTCTGTGGTGGTTACTTTATTACCATTCGGTGGTCGAGGCAGAATGTTGTTGGACTGATTCAAATCAAATATACCTCCATACTTTTTGTGTTTGCATTAACCTGATGGGCACCGGACTGCAGACCTCATTGCAAGGCAGCTAATCCAAAGTCGGTGTAGGTTAGTTTATTGTGAATTTAGCTCCACTATTGGAGTTGTGGGTCTGCTGACTCAAGCAATGAAGGCTGAATCTGTGTGCAGCTTTGCAGCAAGCAATGCCTGGTAGACTTAAGTTTGAGCCAAAAAAAATCCCACTTACAGTTTCTACTTCTCACAAATGTTCTGGTTTGAATGCACATATAATTTAGCCAAATGTTATATTTAGAAGACAGAAAAGCAACAAGAAAAAAAAAAAACCTTCATCCTGCTGCAGTCTCTTCCTCAGTAAACCATAAGCAGCTGTACTACATTGTTTTAGCAGTCAGGCTTTCACTGTATATAAAGGAAATTCCTTGATTGGGCAACTGGTCCTGTTTGCTTACAGTGTAGCGCTTCTAGGAAATCCAATCCTTTGATTCGATTGCTGCTGGAGTGGCAGTTTGTGTTAACTTGAACCAACACAGAAATGAGTTATGAAAGAAATATGAGGGATTTCTTTCAAATCATGCAGCATTGCTGAGGCCCCGGGCTCTCTCACATCGGCACGGTGAATTGACATTGTTAGAAAGTCAAGTTCAGAAATGAGTCATGGATGTGGAGTCCATTTAACCAGGCCTACATCAGAGAGCGGCTTGGCCAAAAGTCTCAGACATGGTCATTGAATAATGAACGTAGCTTGTTCTGCAGCTCTTCCAATGGGCTCATCTTCTTGGGCATTGTCTTTGATTGTTGTTTCTCCCCTCTAACTGTAGTATCTGAGCAAGAAAAGCTGCTTGTGGGGGGAGATTAGAGGCCTGTCCAACTTCTTCTCGTATATAATTTGAAGTGTCATGTATGACCGGTAGTGGTGCACAGGAGTGGGTGAAACAGTATTCTAGCAAAAGCTGCCAGAGGCGGTGAACACTAATGCGGCGATTTAGGTGCATTTGGAAGTTTCCATTATCAGTGCATGTGCACATTTTTCTAATGTGCTGTTCCTCCGGCCCTGGCGCTTGTCAGCTCGAGCTGGATTAGTCCATAGTATGCAATGCCATCTCATACACAATTCCTCCCATTGTGACACTAACTGTATCCCTGCCATCAACCCCTTTGTGCACCAGCACTTTTTGCATGACTTTCTCAAGCCAACCTATCTTTTGCTGCAGTGTGATTTCATAATGTGATGCAGTGTGGCTGTTTCCTACATTTAAAAAAAGCATTATTTGCATGTCAAGCAGGCATTTTGTTGTTGCTTGTGAACTCATACAGCTCTCCTCCTCTCCAATCGGCTTTCTTTTTTACTCTGTCTTTCTTCATCCCCATTTTCTATTCTCCTCTGCTCCCTCTTTACTCTCTAAGTGACTACATCATTAAGGAGAAGACAGTGCTCCTACAGAAGAAAGACAATGAGGGCTTTGGCTTCGTGCTTAGGGGAGCCAAAGGTAAGCCTCTGTTGCAAAATGTCTCAAATGTCTTTTGTTTGTAGTCCAGTTCCATCTAAACATCAAGGACTCACCTGTGTCCACTCGCTCTCATCCCTGTCTTCTGCAGCTCAAACTCCGATAGAGGAGTTTACTCCAACGCCAGCATTCCCCGCGCTGCAGTACCTGGAGTCTGTTGATGAGGGGGGCGTGGCTTGGAGAGCAGGCCTGAGGATGGGGGACTTCCTCATCGAGGTAGGTGCACAGCATACACTAACACACCAGCTAAACTTCTGCTCTCATTATCGGAAACATAAAAACAAACTGTTCTCATCTATTGTGGACTGTGTTTATATTGTGTGTATATTACTCATTTCCCCTGGTCAGATCACAGGTTACAAAGTTTGGAAAACTGACCAAAAGCTTTGGAAGCAATGCAGCATGTTTAGCATCGCTCACTTACCACTTTAACGAATGACTTTGCAAAAGGAACAAAGTGCTGAAGATCTAAATCATACAGGGTGGAAATATTTGAGGTGCACCACATATATTTACAGAAGAATATGATAGTGCGGTAGTTCTCTAGTGATATCAAGATAGTTTCATTGAAAAAGATTTGTTAGATTTTTTTGAGGGACTGCGGTACATCTCACTCCTGTTCTGCAGAATCAGTTCGCCAGCAGTTGAAGCAGCAGCTCGTTTTCCATTTTCTACCTTTTAAAGTTCCTGTATGCTGCTTGGAAAGCTCACCTCTGAAAAGGGTGATTGTCAAACCTCTGTCAGCACCGACACATACAGCTAATTGGTATTCAACCTAATATGAGTCACTCATGTAGCTGCCTGAGCTTTTGTAACTGTGATTTACTTGAGTTGCTGCCTGACTCGTTGCTACACCAGGCGCAAACCCAATAAAATACTGTATTTCAAGCAAAGCTTTTAAAAATATACTATTTTTTGACCAAGACAGGAAAGCTGCATTGTCAAAGTTTAATCCGTAACCAGAGAGTCAAACTGAGGTCTTATTCTCCAAAGGGGTCCACTATTCGTAGTGTGAGTGCATGTCTGAATTTAAATTATTCATTCAGTCCTTCTGCCTCCTGGTGTCTGTCAGGTAAACGGCCAGAATGTGGTGAAGGTTGGTCACCGGCAGGTGGTCAACATGATCCGACAGGGTGGCAACAGTCTCATGGTGAAAGTTGTGATGGTTGCTCGGAACCCTGAGCTGGAGGACACTGCTCGTAAAAGAGGTAGGACTCAAACTTTCCACCTATGTCATTTCCATCCTGTGTTTATGCTGTGACGATAAAGTTGATTGCGTGTTTACTTCACCCTGAAAGCCTGTTGCAGTGTGGTTGTCATTGGTGACTGCGTGTTTATACAAGAATCTTAAACATTAAGTCTGCATTTGGCCGGCTTCCCTTGGCAGCTCCACAGCAGACTAAAAGACTGACTCCTCCTGCCATTGCCCTGCGCTCCAAGTCAATGACATCAGAGCTGGAAGACATGGGTAAGAGGATACATTACACAAAAGCCTGAAGCTAAATGTCTTTATCTGTATATATTGAATTTGACTTCCCTGCAGCTTTTCATGGGGCTCACATTGAAAAAGCATCTTTTAGGTGGTCCCTACCTTTTCCACAGATATTTGATAAATTGGTAAACACTAATAAGGTAAAAATAAATAATTCAGTGAGGTTGCAATATCTTTTTTTTAAACATGGTAACTTATTATGTATGTGTAAAGTATGATTTCTTTATATATTTTATATAATTTTTCGAAATGCATCAGGTTAAGTGCAATACTGCACAGAGTACTCGTACTCAAGCTACCTGATTCAACCCAAGGACGTCATTCATCAGCAACGTCGCCGGTACGCAAGAGAGCACGAGCGATGGCTGCGGTTTGGAAATTCATTAAAAGTAATGACACTGAAAAAAGTACGACTGACTGTAAGATATTTTCTGCCAAAATATCAAGAGGAGAAAGACAGTTCTTACAACACCAGCAACTTAATCACCAGAGACAATTGGACCAGCAGAGTTCGTCCAATGTCGGTCAGCAGTTTATCTGCTTAATAGATCCAGTAGTGCCGAGCCGTGCTATATGCTGCTTGCTACATGCTAATACATTTTAGGGTTCACAGACTATCATGACTATTATGCAACATGCTAAACAGGATTAAAGTGTGACTGATACAGTCGTTAGAAGCGAGCTCGGTCTCCAGTCTGCTGTATGAGGGCAGTGCACAGACAGACATCAACGTGGATGCAGGCACTGTGCGGAGGTGGTAACGTAGGTGGCAACATATAGCTTTTGCGTATCATTTGCATATGGAGTAAATTGGGTTTAATGGCTTGTAATAAGTACTCAGCATTGGCAAGTAGCTATAAACGATGATTCTCACACTTGTCCTTAAAAAAAGTGATATTGGTGCATCCCTAATAATTTCATGGTATGATGAAAAATGATTAGTAGAGAGTAAGGTTAAAAGATATAACAATGTTGTGAGATGACGTGAAATGTTGAATTCTTTCTTTCACAAACTGCCTTGTATTTGTCTTTTCACTAAATGCGCTGCGTGCAGTGGACAAAGGTGGGACAGTCATGGATTTGTGTGATCTCATGATCATTTCAGTCCCCCATCACCATCCCCTTCATCACATCTACATTCACGCCATCACATGTGTCTAAGTATGTATTTCATCCTTTCATCTGCTTTCCATGCTTCAATATATAGTAGCCCTGGTTACATCTAACATTTGTTTCCCAAATTATGTATGCAACAGCTGCTTCTCCGTGGAAAAAGAAAGCAGGTGAATATCTTCCTTTATCGTTACCCACATCAGCCCCTGAGCTTTAATTAAAAGTTGGCCTGTTTGATGCTCTTTTTTCTTCAATTGTTCCAGAATATGAGTCCGCTCAGGGTGCTGATAAGAAGAGGACAGTCTATCAGATGGCGTTAAGTAAGAAATCACTCTCTCCACTCTTGTCATATTTCAAGAGGGTGTTTAAACCTGGAGGGTACGAGAGTCTCACCAGAATCTTCCTTTAATGTTTCTTAATTGTGCTTTATTTCAGTACCTCTGTCTGTTCATGCCCTCTTTGTTCTCTGTCTTTGTTTCAGATAAACTGGATGAAATCTTGGCTGCTGCCCAGCACACCATAACATCAGACAACCAGGGCCAGAGAGGTCACGGAGGCAAGAGGGACCGGAGCAAGAGTATCGTTCCCAACGTCCCCAACGAGGTATTATAGGGAGCTGACTGGAAAGCATGTATCTGTGGTTTCTGTTTGCATTGCAGGCAGAATTACTGTATATCTGACAAAATATCAACATACATTAAACAGCAATCGATTATCCTTCCTGCAATTAAGTACAACTCAAAATATACAATAGAGGTACTCAGACACTTTAGGACAGCGAATATTTCAGTCCTGGATGTGACTAATCCAAGCAAAAATGTAGCCGTTGATAAAGAAACTTGGAGCTTACCTATTTTAGCTACGTATGTTTCCTTCCCTCACAGTACTTTAGAGAAAAATGACTGACAATGGACCACCCACACTAACCATTCGTTTAACTGTGAGTCAGGTTGCGTCCATTCATTTAATGTTCTGCTGATACACAATCATACTTACTGCTTATATCTATATGATGTTTTTATAGCTTAAGAGCTTATCTTTTCTCTTTTTACTCACTCTGTGTTGTTCTGCTTTCTAATTACACTCCCTTTATCTTCTTTTTTTTATACGTTTGCTCACCTGTAGCAACCATATGAGCAGCAGTCAGTGAGTCTGGTACAGCCCGGACCAGGATTCAGCTACAACCAAGCTCACTTTCAACCAGGCCACGGTCCTCAGCACGCAGTCATGATGCGTCAAAAATCTATAGGTGAACAGCGAATTTTTGTGGGAGAATTTGTGCAGGTTTAATGTTTGTGTTTCATTTTACAAGAGATGTTTGTTTTGTGTTCAGGTGTCACAGAGGAGGAAAGGCAGTACCTGCACCCACCTGCAATGAAGTTGGCTCGCAGTCTGTCGGTGCCAGGACCAGAGGAAATCCCCCCACCCCCTAACACATCTGCCCCAGAGCCACCTCTATCTGCAGGCCCTCATCCTGGGAGAGGGCCTGCTATGCCCATACCACCTGTATCACAAACCCACTACCAGCTCCACTCTCAGCAAGGGCATCCTACTCAAGCTGGGTGGGAGATCAGTGGACCCAGTGGGATGAATCAACAGGTCATGGTTCCCACCCTCCGCAGACAATCGGATGGACTGTGCATTAGAGAACCAGATGTGCCCCGAAGAGGTGGTGGCAAGATGGGAGGGTTGAGGAGAGGCTACAGCAGTGCCACACCACCAACAAGTGCCAAGCCTAAAGCCCAGCAGGCTCCCCAACATCATCCACACGCACCCAACCGGGAGCAGGCTGCGGCTGCTGGTAGGGGAGTAGCCCGGAGGGGAGGCCGGGGGGCTTTGATGAAGCAGTCCAAAGTTGAAGATGGACTGAGGCAACCTCGAGGAAAAGGAGGTGCAAACAAGGAGAAGAGCTCCATCCCCATTCCCACCATTATTGTCAAAGCACCCTCCACTAGCAGTAGCGGCCGGAGCAGCCAGGGTAGCAGCATGGAGGCTGAGGCATCTCAGGATCTGGAAGACCGCACATCTGAAGATGTTAACTCAGAGAGCCCCAATGCCAACCTACCGTCACCACTCAGCTCTGTGCCACCTCAGACCCCAACATCCAGTTCTGTGCCTCCTTCGAGTGTTGCTCCATCCATTTCCTCACAGCAAAACCTGGACAATCTGGATTATACTTCCACCTATGGCACTGCATTTGGAGGAGGGGGAGGAGGGGGAGGAGGAGCTCGCAGGGAAAGGGAACGATTCAAAGAAATGAGGAGAAAGAGTGCTTCTTTCTACCTCTCATCTGAGGAGGACATCCAAGGGGAGGCAGGAGGAGGAGGAGCAGGAGAGGGAAGCCTACCTCCAGGAATAAGAATTCAACCCTTACAAGGGTCACAAATGGAAATACCCACTCCTCGACTTCGGCCCTCCAAGTCTATTGATGAAGGCATGTTTTCTGGAGATAACTATGTGAACTATTCCAGCAGTATGCCCCCTGCCTTCGGTTTGCCCGAGTATTCTTCTGCTGTACTCAGTCAGGACGGCCAGCCCAAGTCAGCTCCTTCAATGTATGGCTCCCAGCCCACTACCACTTTTATCCACCCACTTACAGGGAAGGTTCTAGACCCCTCGTCACCTCTTGGCTTAGCCCTTGCTGCAAGAGAGCGTGCACTAAAAGATGACCGCAGGACACGAAGGGACGAACGACATTTTGGGCGACAGATGTCCACAGTGGGAACCTTTCCCACTCCTGTTCAGACCCCCACACCTTCACTGTTTGCAACACCAACACAGTCAACTTACACTTCTCCAGTGTCGCTCCACCTAAGCTCCCCCACTACAACCACATCACCTGCTTCTCTTAGCCGGCCACAGTCACCAAGGATATTACGTTTGGGAGGAGGAGGTGGGGAGAGGATTGAAAGAGAAAAGGAAGGAGGACCCAGAGAGGGTCTTAGAGTTCGCTTTTCTGAGGACAGAAACAGCCAGTATTCAAGTCAGTATTACCCGCAAAGCCCGAGGGAGAGAGAAAAGGAGATGTATGACAGCAGACCTGCTCCACCCATACAGCCCCCGCCCCCACCAGCTCAACCAGCCCCTCGCAGACCTTCTTTTCTCCAGATGGACAGCACTCCTAACACCAGCTACATTCCTCAGTACACTGTCCCCACAGCCCCTGCACAGATGCAGGAAGCAATGGGAGAAATGAGAGCTGGGGAGGGTGGAGGCCTGGGACTGATGGTTTTACCGCCACCAGCTCCCTCAATAGACGCAGATGATGAGTTTGTCTTTGCAGATCCATTACCTCCTCCATTACAGTTTGCAAATGGTAAGAAGGATCGAGCTAAAGAGTTCGCTCAGCATCATCAACACCACAGTCAACATCCTACTTCTGCTGCTCCACCTCCTCCACTTCCTATTGTGTCATCTAAGTCCCCAAACATTCACCAATCCTCATCACAGGGCGGAGACTCTGCTGCTTCTAGCCTTACTTCTTATGACAGTGAGGTGGCAAACCTCACACAATCTGCCCTCTCACCCTCTTACCCATCCCCACAGATATTCCCTCCTTCCTCCACCAGCACCTCCACCAACTCTGCTGCTCTGTCTGCCTCATCATTACACAGACCCCAGCCAATGTCCCAGTCACAACCCTACTACAGTAATTCTGACCTCTCAGGAGGTGTTCACACTGCAGCCCAGGACAGAGGTACAGCTGCCCTCACCACCACCATGACCTATGCTACCACCACCATGACCGCAAGTGCAGCTGCTACCACCACCACAACCTCTCCAGCGTCCTCTGACTACAGCATGACCACAACAGGGCCAAGATTTGCTCCCGGCACAGTGGGAAGGACTGCTGACCCCAGTGCACATCACACCGCAGTGCCGTCCAAGAGCGGAGACTGGCAGGATGCTGTGGTGGACTCTGGGATTGAGGAGCTGGACAGTCATAGCAGCAGTGACCATCATTTAGAGATGCTGGGACTGAGTGGGTTGAGAGGAGAGAAGGGAGGGGTCGGAGGAGACGGCCGAGGCTGTGAAGGTGACAGAAGCGATGAACACCAGGATCCATCCACAACCTACTCAGGTGGGCAAACAGCTGAGGTTCATGCAACCAAACTGGCAAACCCTGTGTTCCCAAAGATGACTCATTACAAAGATGGAGGGGGGAGGGTCCCGCCTGTTGCACTTCGGCGGCAGAACAGCACCAACCCTGCACCTTTGCAGTTGCATAGACAAAGTCTCCCAGAAGACACTGGGTTTGACGTGGCTCTTGTAGAAGAAAGGAAGCACAAGCAGAGCCGATCCAGAATGGAGGATGGCTTCAGCACTGCCCTCGCTGCCTGTTTAGACAGACCCATGGACACTCGATCCATCGGCTGGGGTGAGATCGGGGATCATGAACAAGGCCAGAGGGGGGCTATAGTTATGGAAGGCCGCAGACTTCATTCACCCCTTTCAGGTGTTAAAGCTAGCATTATCAATGAGCTGAGCTCCAAGCTTCAGCAAATGAGTGGCATGAAGAGCATGGATGACTGGAGCCACAGTCCAAAGTCACCAACCATGCATAGGTTTGTATGATTATATTATGACGTCAAATAAAAGTTTCATGCCTGGCCGCATCTTTCAACATTATTTTATAATAATCATGTGTATTGAGGACCATCTCTTTTTTTGTGTGTCTTTCAGATACTCAGCCGATTACACAGATGCGTTTAACAGCCCCCCGACAGGCCGCTCCACCTCACCACTCCCCACTTCATCCCCACAACATCGTCAGGTCTTGACTCCAAACCTTTCTGCCACCCCATCTGTCTCACCATCTCCTCAAGTGCAGCGCAACTGGACTCGATCCCCTTCTCCGGTGATGCCATCCTCTCCGGTTCATTCACATCCTCCGCACTCTCCGACCTACTGCCCGTATCCAACGTCACCAAAACACAGGTCCAAGTTTCGCAGACAGACGTTTGATTTTCAGTGCAGTCCCACTAAGGAGATGCGCTCTTCAGTTTCCCGTCGCCGGGCACCCAGCCCCCTAATCTATACCACCGAACAGCCAAACCCCAGCCCTCCCAGACCTTCCTCTCTCCCCATCCTTCCCAGTACCCCTTCCTACAGCAACCCCTTTGAGTTTCCGGGGCCCCTCACTCCTCCATCTCCTGGCCTGCCTTTAGGAGATGCTTACAAAACCTCAACTCCTCCTCTGTTTTCTCCATCTGGTATGACCAGTCCAAACCCTCTGCTTGTTTCCCGCTCTCTTTCTCCCACCCATTTTCTCTCTGGAGCTTCATCCCCAATGCATTTACCCCCAAGTCCGTCCTGTCTCAACTATCCCCACCTTAACCCTCCTCCACCTGCAAAACCATTCGCCATCAAGCCGCTACCCTACTGGACCAAGTATGACGTGGCTGACTGGCTGGCTTATCTGAACCTGGGCGAACACAGAGAGCGTTTTATAGACAATGAGATAGACGGATCGCATCTGCCTTCACTTACTAAGGATGACTTCTTGGACCTGGGAGTGACGCGTGTAGGACATCGAATGAACATCGAGAGGGCGCTGAAGAAACTCACTGACAGGTGAGGGAGGACTTATAGACTCTGGAACATCTAAAGGCAATGGAGTCAAAAGGTCATAAAGAAACCCCTGAGTGATCAAGAGAGTCAAAGTGACTCATTACATCAATACAAGTTAGCTCAGCCATCCTCCTTCACTCAAAACATAGAGTTTGATAAGTTGTCTCATCTTCTCCTCACCCTTTTCTCATCCCCTTTATTAACCTCTGTTTTATCAACCCTGTTCAGTTTGCTCCATCTTTTGTTAATTTTCTCTTGTTCTCATTCTTTGATTTGGCCTCCCTTTCTCCCCAGGCGATTCTCCTCTCCTTTGCATGTCACTACTTCTCCCCAAGACACAGACTGAGGGAGTGAAGGGGTGATTCAAACATGAGAGAAAGGGAGAGAAACAAATTGACAAAGATGAACTTTAACAGAAGATTGGCAAGAGAAGAAAAGTGGACATCAACAGGTTGAATGGGACTAATACTGAGGGATTCCTGTGTGCAGAAACTTGTTTTCAAATGTTGTCCATGTAGAGGATGCTGGTAAGAAAATGATGGGATGACGATTGGTCAAGAAATAGTTCAAAGAAAGCAAGAATTTCTAAAGATCACATGGTTGAACTTGAAAATGTACTTTATAACTTTTCATGGACAGGCATTTAATTAACACCGTTTTGTGCTGTAAAAGATTAAACACACTCACACTCATATTCTCACACACACACACACACACACACACACACAAACAGATGGATTATCACACCATCTGCTGCTTAACAGCAATGAGAAAACTCAAGTCTGACTTCAAAAAAAATTTGAAAAGTTGCTGCTTAAAGGGTAAGGCCCAAATAATTGTTACTTATTGTGGCTGTGCCGGAAACTTTGAAGAAGGAACCATTACAGCCACATCCTAACGTGAGTTTTGTAGCTTTAAGCAGATCTGAGTATCAAACGGCTGTGAGTACCTGAGCCAAAGTCCAAGAGGATTTTGTTTGTAAATGACAATAGGAGAAAATGATAGACAATAGAATATATATATATACATATATATATATATATTTGCCATATTCCCCAAAAGATTGCCCCAATAAGCTTTGTATGTATGTACTTTACGAGCGCTTAATATATCTTACATGTTAATCGGGATTCACTATTAGTAGAACCATTTGTTTTGTACTAAGTGCTGATCACAATCATTCATTCCAAACTGGTCAGGGTATTTATAATTGTTGAAATCAAGTTGTGAATAATGAGGATTTAAAAATATTAAGAAAATATTGTGAAATTAACCTTTTTTTTTATATTATTCTAAAAAGGGAGAGAAAACACTAGAGAGGAATTGAAAAAGAGCATGTCGTTTAAGATCATCATTTCTTAGGCTTATTGGTGTTTCTGACCACAGCAAAGGTGGAGGGATGGATGCATCCTCTTTATTGCCATAATATTGACGGCTCTCTCTCACACAGCAGGTGCAGTGATCAAAAAGGGCTTTTTACTGCTTCTCTGTCTGCCTGAATTCCTCAACCTTCAGCCTCTGTGAGTCAGTGTGTCTGATTTTGTGCGTGTGCGTTCGTCAGCCTGCCTGGTAGTCAAATGCTTTCCCTGACTTACACCTTCGTCTTTCTAATGCCTTTTCCAAGACACATTTATAACGGTGAGAAAACATTATTTTTTTCCCCACCAAGGTGACAATCCCAATGTCTCAGTTTCACACTAACTCTCAAAAAGAAATGCTCTGACCCACTTTTAAAGATTTATTTTTTTCTGTGATAAGATGCTGTGTGCATTACGGACAAGTGAACACGATTATCCTGGGCTTTTTGTTTTGTTTTGTTTTGTTTTGTTTTGTTTTGTTTTGTTTTTCCTTCAACATGCGACTTGCCATTTCCTGCAGTGAATTCAACTGTAAGACAAAACACATCGTATATAGCTCTGTATGTCATGATGATGATGATGATGATGATGATGGTGACGATGGCGATGAAGATGATGACAATGATAACATAAAAATATAGTATAATAAAGATTCTAATATTAAGTATGTAAAC
>OMNM01055058.1:0-24203 GCA_900302745.1 Parablennius parvicornis | reverse complement strand
CTTCAGCCTCTGTGAGTCAGTGTGTCTGATTTTGTGCGTGTGCGTTCGTCAGCCTGCCTGGTAGTCAAATGCTTTCCCTGACTTACACCTTCGTCTTTCTAATGCCTTTTCCAAGACACATTTATAACGGTGAGAAAACATTATTTTTTTTCCCTTTGTTTTGTTTTGTTTTTCCTTCAACATGCGACTTGCCATTTCCTGCAGTGAATTCAACTGTAAGACAAAACACATCGTATATAGCTCTGTATGTCATGATGATGATGATGATGATGATGATGGTGACGATGGCGATGAAGATGATGACAATGATAACATAAAAATATAGTATAATAAAGATTCTAATATTAAGTATGTAAACATTTTTAAGAATCTCCGTCTTCCAACTAGTAATGGCAAATCCTTTGAAGCAATGTTTACTTTGGGTTTTTTTGGGTTTTCTGTAAATGCTTTCTATACTGCTCGCCCTGTGGTGACCCCGGTGAAACTGACACTTAAGTTAATGCATATTTTTCACATGTGTGTTTCAGATGATGAACTTATATTCTCATGCTGAGCTGCCTCAGTGCTATCTCATGATGGATGATATTCAGGGAAGTGAAAGGACTGAGCAGTAGTGTAGAAAGCATTATTTACTATGATTTAAAAGAGTATTTTAGGTCTAGTGAATTGCATAATGAATATGACTACATACAGTATAAGTATGCAGAAATAAAAGACATATATACATATATATAAATAAAAAATATATAAAAGATATATAAATTTGTTTAAAATAAATACAGTATTTACGAATAAACTATGATAGAGGTACAACTAAGGTGTTGAAATAAATGCTAAAATAAACTATGCCCCTGTCGTGATTCTCCTTTCTCCTTTAATTTGCTCTTCTGAGAAATTCACATAATGATCCAATTCAAAGTGCCGTGTTTGAATTGAGTCATTTGGCAGCAGCTCGTCTCCGCCCTGCAGTGGTTGAAGGCAACATTGTTTTCAGGTCCTGAATTGTTTTCCCATCAGGCTCGGTGAGCTAATAGGACAAAAGTTTAGAGCTCTCGGGGAGGAAGAAGATGAGATGGTTTAATTCAAAGCAAGCAGTGGCTGCATTCATGCAGCAAACCAGAAGATGCCTGTAAGGCACAAGGAGCAATGGAAAAACAACTTGGATGAAGATGAACGTCAGGCCATTTGCTGACATTGCAACAGGTTTAATGTTTAATGGGCAGACATTTGTAAATGTAATGCTGTTTTGAATTTGTGCCATTTGTCCCGGGTTCCCAGTTTTTGTGTATTTCCTATAGGGTTCTGATAGTGCTGAGCAAAATCATATATGTCTGAGAGTCATTTCCTTTGTGGAGATGAAGTCACAAGTATGGAGGAAATATAATGTCTGGAGGAAATATAATGTCTGGAATATTCAGAGAGGTTTCACATCATGTGCTATTCACAGTTTAGAAGTGGTAAAAGTGTAAACCGCACTTTATTATTTGTTGTTTTCATGAAAATAAAGGAAGAGGGAGCTGTTTAAACAGCTGGGTGGTCTTGGGGAGGCTGACGTACGCCGCCACTCATAGATGTAAACAACTATGCTTACATCCGTTATTAAATCAAGTTGCTCAAGTGGAACTTAGAACTTTAAGAAATGCTTGAGTAATTCCTCCAGGTGGAAAATCTTTACAGCTCCACACACAATACTAATAATTTAGAGTAAAGAGGATGAAAATTGAGAGAATTATGATAAAATAATAAATGTAAAATATAATATAGAGCAGAAAATTGACTATCATATTTCAGTATTTTCAAGAATTACCATGTAATACTTAAATAGCATATTTCAGTATGTACATGTTAAAGTGTGAAAATGTATTCATTTATTTATTTATTTATTTATTTGCACAGAAAATGGCTTGATAATAACAGATCATTTGGATGGATCCTTGAGAGAAGCCTCCTAAACGGGCCACTGATTCACCAACAGTGATCCTTTAAATATTAAAATGTCATTTCAAGTGCTGCTAGCACCACAAATTGTTTGGAGATGACAAAATCCTATCAGACAACTATTTCAACAAAGGACACACAAGAAAAAGAAGGAAAATGAAAACTATCTTGTAATTAAGATGAAACTAATATTTAATATCATCTGATATATTTCTGGGTAAATGTACATTTCTGTCAAAACAAGTGCTGTGCAACTATGACTAAAACATTCTTTTTTTTTAAGAAGTAGTTGAAGTTATTTGCTGCATATAAAAAAAAGGTGTATAAGTGTGAATCAGCCATATTTTAACACGAACATACAGTAGTTGTATTGATGCAATGTTAATGTGAATTATTATCCAGCTCTTTGAGGGATTTCCTTGTTAAATTAGTTGAAGTCACATTAGCTGTGGTGAGGAAGATGCTCTATAATCTGCATCTTCATAGAAAAGAAACAAATATATGAGCAAGAACAAAACAGATGAGCTGGGATCCCAGAGATTCTCACATATTAACGTTAGGGACAGTCTGCCATCTTTTGAGCTCGTTCACTTCAGGATTAATGCTCACGATCGTTAAACTTTAGTGAAGCAGTCGCTCCTATGCAGAGACAACAACTTCAGGCAATGAGAACGAAGTAACAACAAGCTCTGTGAGTGGGACAGCAGCTCTGCAACTGCTTTCACATATATAACAAGTGTAACGTTGAAACTCGTAACTGTAACTGAGTCTATAATTTGTCGGTGCATAAAATGGTGCTACGCACTTTATAGCACTTTATTCACAGGGTTGATCACAGTATATTGTAACTTAGAATGTAAACATTCACACAATGTAATTTCTATCTAACTTGACACTTGATATGAAAAGACAAATGAGGCAGGACTCCAACTGATGCTACATCACGACCAAACTAATAAAATACTCGAATTATAACTCAATTGTTACCTGGTTTGAATTGTACTTTTCTTTTTTTTTACAGTTTCAAGCCCAATTGATGGTTCTAATTAGATTTATGAGCTCTGATAATGAACTGATTCTGATCCAGTTGGTAAACTGGGTTAATGTCAACAAAACAGTAAGTAGCAGGACTCCAAATGACAGCCTGCAAGAGGTGGTGTGTCATGACTGTGTTCTACACTTGTTTCTTTTGCTCCCAGAAGCCCTGCGAGAGCAGACAGAGGCGGCAGTAAACACACTGTGGCTCTGGACCACTCCGGCGATCTCCTCTAGCTTCAGGCTGGTTTCCAGCAGAGTACAGAGCAGAATAAGTAAACAGTGTGTGGGTGAACGTGTGCAGTCTGCAGTGTCTTTCCAGGCCTGGCCAGAGAGAATGGCAGGTGACAGAGGAGAACTAAAGAGGAGTTCATGGGACCCCCCACCTCACACTAAACCCACTGCTGTCACACAAAGTCACTAATAAGCTCACATGATGGTGTGCCACACTGACACGATTCTGTGACCAGTGAACAGTTGAAGTGAAGGTCCAGCATCTCATTAGCACCATATTGAGAGAGGCAGAGGGAGGGCCGGCAGCCGGGGGGACGGAGGGGGATTCTTCCAGCTGTTTGTCTAATAACAGAGTGGAGAGAAAGTGAGAGGGTGATAGTCACTGAGAGCTACAAGAGCTCAACAACCTGATAGGGGGAGATGGGGGAGTGTTAAAGGAGTGAAGGATGGGGTTAAAGTAAAGGAACAGAGGGAAAAGGGAAGAAGAGCTCAGCCTGGCATGACTGCAAACTAGAACCACAGCTGAGAGGGGGAGGAGAGCGAGAAAGGTAAGTTTATTCCTCCTCCTGTGTTTTGCCCTTAAGCCAATTAGAATCAATGTGATTACCACGCAAAAGCTCCTATTTGTTTTTTTCTCCTGCCGCCAGCATGAGTTATCTCAGTGTCGCACGCCTACTTTGACATCAGCAACTTATGTGTATGTAACTTTAAATACCAGGAGAGAAGTGGGTCAGTGAGAGGAGCATGTGTTAGAGGAGGAGAGGGGGAGACAGACATGGAGAGAAATCCTCAGCAGCCCTTGAACTGCACTAACAAGTGGTCACTTGAGTAATCACTGGTGATTCAGAGAGAAATGTAAGTGCTGGTTCTCCCAGGCATGACTGCTCTGCTGCCACATTTTGGTTTCTTTGGCTTGTGAATGAACTTCTTAGAATAAAAACCTTGTGACATGAATGCATTTTGGTGATGAAGTGAAAACTTGAGCTGCTAAATTTGGTTTGAAACTGGCTCTCACTCACCTCTCCTCCTCTCCTCTCCTCTGCATGGACAAATACAGTCAGGATCAAGTCACACAGTGGCTGTGGCTGTACGTTTTACCTACAGAATCTAATCAAAAGTAAGAATTTATAGGATAACTTTGATAATAAAAATAAGAAAGACCGTCTGCAGCCCGGGGAGAAGCAGTGTGAGATGAGCCTGACTCTCAGTCATGCTCAGTCTTGTGACGAGGTGTGGTTAGTCACTTTCATATTACTCAGCAAGCAATGTGACAACATGTTAGCCAGACAGAAATAGGCCTGAATGTGACCGTCCTTTGCAAGTTTGTGCATGCGTCACTCTTCTTTTGTTCAGTTTGCTGGTTCCCTCTGGTCTATACGACTTGCCTTGATTGACACACTGAGCAGAAATGTCTGCTATGCGAACAGTTTATTCCATTTCAATCTCTCATTTGTTGTCGGTTCAGAAATCTTCCCCCATTGTGCTCCTGTGGCCATAATGCCTGAAATGGATAACGTAAGAGTCTGAGTGGAAGACAGTTGGTTCTAACCAGCCTTGTATTAGTCAGAGCAAAGGGAAAGATGACCTTTTGCTGCTGTTTATTTTGGGAAAGCAACAGGAAGAATGCTGGAGCAGCTGTTCTATTCCTGCTGGCAGGTCCCACCCCTCCAGAATTCCAGTCTGCCACTGGAACGACACTCCCCTTTACTCCTGCAGGAGGCCTCTGGGCATTGTACACTGTAAATAACACCTCAACGGAGTAATCTAAGTTGCGATGGCAATAGACACGACAACACACATACATGCACTGCAAGGTTGCAGCCGCCAGTATCTGTTCACTTCACCGAAAAAGACATCTGCCTGCCAATAGAAACTGGCATTCCTGGCTTGTTATGCATCTGAACCAGTCGAGCAACTATCAGCTGTATGACACACAGGCAACTTCTGCTTTGTGATAACAGACACGTTCCCAAAAATGGCGAGTCTCCCCAAAGAGCCACCCGAGGATGCCAGGAAACAGAGCTTCTGGATGGTGAGGATTAAAACTTGTGACGAACTCTTCAATTTATCAGAAGCAATTGTTGGGTGTGTTTGTAAGTGACTGAAAGTTGTTGTTCCTCGTCTGCTCCCAGCCGAGGAACTATGTACGAACAGTGCGTCGCACTGATCAGTCCTTCCAGGCATGCAACGACATCGTGGCCTGCTTCATGGAGAGAGCGAAGGTGGAGAAACAGTACGCACAGCAGCTCAGCCAGTGGAGCAGCAAGTGGAAGTCCATCGTAGATTCCAGTAAGTATGATTAATGCACAACTGGGCCTCTCTGACCATCTTCATGGTCTTATCAAGCTCCAGTCATTCTTACGAAATGAGAGCATCTGTGCTTGTCTAAATTTTTTTCCACTCCACAAACGGAGGTCATTCCTTCTTTATTGGTATCATGACTCACCTTTCATTCATCAGTCTGTGTTTGTTTCCCCAGGGCCGCTGTATGGCTCCCTCATGAGGGCGTGGCAGTGCTTCTTCTCCTCCACCGAGCGTTTGTCTGAGCTGCATTCGTCCATCTCTCAGTCGCTCGTCAGCGAGGAGGGGAACCGGGTCAAGACCTGGCAGAAGGAGACTTTTCCAAAGAAACTCTTCTGTGGATTCAAGGAGAGCCACGACAACAACACAAGTTTTTCACGTGCGCAGAAACCCTGGTCCAAAAAGCTGATGAAGGTCCAGCTGACATATGTCATTGGCATTTATACACGTGTGTCTGCAGTTATTAACAGAATTACATGTTTCCGTGTGGGTGAAATGGATACTGCATTCAGTGAAGGACAGATGGTCTTTCACTGACTTTTAGTTGTGATACTTATTAGCAAATCATTTGCAGAAATTGATGAAGACCACACGGAGCATTTCAAGGTTCATGCAAGAAGCTCAGAATACCTGTGATATATAAATACTTGGCAGGAAAAAAACCCAGAGAAGCAGACAGCTTTTGTCCAGACATAACAGAATTTGACAACCAGCAGCTCCAAAGCACACAAATTAACATGTTGCACTACATTCCTGAAATCATTGTAGTTTTTATTTTTCAACAGTGGGTAGTCACTTGTAGATAAAAGCTTCATGTTTTGCAAGAGTGGGTCTGAGTTTCTCACCTCAATTTCAGCAAGACATCAAATAACCTCATACATGGCAGAATATTGTTTTTCCACCTATTTTAAGAATATCATGGATGATGATTCGAAACTAATTTATAGGATAATCTTTAATTCACTGATGCCAGCCATTAAAACTAAATTTTCAATATTAATCCAAAATAGAAATATGTTTCCACAAATCTGTTGTGTCGTTATGAGAACTAATGTGCCAGACTTTATTTGTCTTTATTTACTGGAGATTAGTGATGCACTGATACCACTTTTTAATAGAGTACGAGTACTAACCTTTAGCTGCTTGCGTTATAGTCTGCAGTACGCAGCAAGCAGTAAGCAGCCTCAATCTACACACTGCTCTCTGCGTACTGTAGAACTAGTGACCGGGCTCGCTGCTAATGAGTGTATCAGTTATATGTTAGCATCGCTGCTGAGTGAGCCCCAAAGCTCTCTAGCATATAGCACGTAGCACGTAGCATGTAGCATGTAGCGCAGCTTGGGTTACGCGCTGAGCAGTTAAACTAAAAGGAGACTTACTCTGTTGGTCCAAATGTCACTGGTTGTTAAGTTGCTGGTGTTGTACAAAGTAGTTTCACCTTCTCTTGATATTTTGGCGAAAAACAATTTACAGAATTCTGAATCTCCAAACCGCAGACATCACTCATGCTCTCTTGGGTACCTGTGAGCGCCATTGCTGAAGCATGACGTGACATACTGTAGTACTCACCTGGTTGTATCGGGGAGTGTTTTATGAGTACAAGTACTCCGTGTAGTATCAGACTAATAGCCAACACTAACATTGGTATCGGTGCATCGCTATTCAAGATGGATCCAGTATAACACTAAATGAGCTTACGATTTCAGGATATTTCCTTAAAGCATTTTGAATTAAAATTTTGCTGTGAATATAAATGTGTTGGTTTTTGTTTATTTTCTCAGCTGGAGAAAGTCCGAGCTGATTACCACAAGTCCTGTCAGCGGGAGCAGGCAGCGCTGGAGAAAGAAAAACAAGCAAATGAAAATGCTGAGATGAGTGAAGAGAAAAAGCAGAAGTTCATCGGGGCCAGAGAGAAGGCCTCGGAGGAAAAAGAAAAGGTGAGAAGAGAAGTGCTAACACACTGCAGCACTTCACTCCAAATTAACCATATGTGAAGAGTAAAGTAAAGGGCTGCGCCTTCCCTGGAGGACGCAACCGCAGAGGATACCAGGAGATCCAGGGAACGTCTTCTCCCAGCATGATTTAGTTTGTCTTTATTTTAGGGGGGAAAAAAATCAATATTGAAAAAATGAGTGAACGACAAATTCATTGGAGTGGAGACCAATTACGCTTCACAAAGTGTGTATGTGCGTGCTGCGTGTGAACATTAGGGAAACAAAGTGCTTCCGGCTCACTGATGGGGGCTCATTTTCATACACTTTGATGACCCTTAAAATCATGTTTTACCTTTTATGAGTCAATCCATTCAAAAGAGTCAGAAATGTTACGCTACACGAGTTTTGTCGGCCTGCTTCATGTGGCAATGTTTATTCACTGTAGAAACTATCAGCTGTAAACATGAGCTCCAGCCTTAAGTATCTGCTCCAAGCTCTTCCCTTGTATGGCCATGTGTTCTGGTCACTGTACTCAGTGTTTATGGAGCCCAGCTCGGGAACGACAGCGACCGCAGGGTGACTGACACTGATTTGATTTCACATTAAAGAAACCCAGCAGGGGTTCTTCTTGGAGATGGTGCCTTGTTTTTTTGTTTGTTTGTTTGTTTGTTTGTTTATGTTTTCTTCCAAACTCCCTGCAGCATAGAGATCGATACGAAAAGATGCTGGAAGACGTGTCGTCCTACACGCCTCGCTACATGGAGGAGATGGAAGCCATCTTTGAAAATGCACAGGAGGAGGAGAGGAAGAGGATCAGCTTCCTGAAGCAGACCTTCCTCTCCATCCATAGACATTTGGACATCACCAATAATGAAAGGTGGGCTATCAGCAGTGCGTCTGTTTGTGTCTGAGCCTTCACATGACCGAGTTGTCTGCTTTGCTACAGTGTGAAGGCAGTTTACAGCGAACTCCACCAAACCCTGATGTCCATCAGTGAGCAAGATGATCTCAAATGGTGGAAGAACAATCACGGGCCTGGCATGCCGACTGACTGGCCGAAGATTCAGGTACATGCAAGGTTTTATGCAGCTAGTTGGACAAAAATGTCATGTTTTCAAAGACACATCAATAGTTAGATTAAGCCATTCTATTGAGGTTTATTGTAAAAGTAAAACAAGTAGGAAAGGTCACGATTTGCACAAGGAGAGAAATTTGGCCAACATTTTGGGTTGAAGAGGCCATTTTATGACCTGTAACAACAAACAGAAGAAATTTATTTTCAGTTGGGATTTGTGTGATATTGCAGAGCAGCCACAGCACTGTTCTTGTTTCTTAAAGACCTTTTATTGTGATGGAAAAAAAACATTGAGTAATCTAAAAATAGTAACTACAATGTAAATATTGATAATTCAACTCCATTAAAAAACAACCATATGTCGTATTGAAAGTATCAATTCGTTTTCATGTGATTCCTCCTTGTTTTTAAGAAGTCTTTTCTCCTCTCGTCAGGAATGGGTCCCGCCAGTTAAGAAGCTGAAGAGAAAGAAGAGAGATCAGAAGAGTCAGGGAACCCGACCGTAGGTTCACTGCAGTAGCTGATTAAAAAAAAATAATTATAAAGCTCTAAGATACACATGACATATTTGAATCTATAATCTTTGATTTTTTTCACCTGTCCCTCTGATCAGTGTGATGATCGGTGGCGTGAAGGTGCGAGCTCTGTACGACTACGTTGGGGAGGAGGGCGACGAGCTGTCCTTTAAAGCAGGTGAAGCTTTTTTTGTTGTAGTTAAAGAACAATCAGTCCTCAAAAGGAAAATGTGTGTCTTAAATGTGTGATCATGGAAATCAAAACATGTTTTCATTCTTATGAAATCAAGACAAAAGTGTTGTGGTTTATTGGTGTTGTATTAAAAGATATAGACTCCAGCTCTCCGCCTGGATTAAGCAGGTTAGAATGAGTGGAAGTTTTATTCCAAGATACTGCTGCTTTCTGCTTTGGCAATGTGTATCTTCAGGATGAAATGTTAAGACCTTCGTATTCACACTGCACTCTTGCCTTAAAGCACCAATACTGTCGGTTTTTGTGCCGGTCGTGACCTTTCTGTGTCGAGTTTGTTCTTTCTATACCGCTGCATGTTCCCACAATCCAGACATGCTTTGTTCATTGAATCGGTGACTCTTGATTTGATGCAGGAGTGAATGTGTGTTTAGGTGATTGTGTGTGGGTGACGGACTGTCAACCTGTCTAGATGTATCCAGCCCTTTGCCAAATGTTAGCGAGGATAAGTTCCAGCTCTGCCTGGAAGCAGGTATAGAAGAATGGAATAATATCTTCACCTATTTGGCTTGAGTCCTGCTGTATTCCTGACTTGGGCAATGTGCTTTCTATATCTGCCAGGGTGTGTCCACAAAAACAAAAGCAATAATGCTGCAGACGTTCAGCCTCACAATGTTGAGATATTGGTTTGTGGATATAAGGAAAGCAGAATTGTAGTCTCAGTAATTACTAAAGAACTGATGGTATAAATCAGCAGCTGTAAACTTTTCTTGTTTGAAGTGAACATCACTCAGACTTAGTGAAGTCCAAAACCTAAAATCTTTGGCTAAGAGGGGAGATATTTTGCCAGCAGAACTATGTTTATAGCTGTCTCTTTCATTTGGTATGATATGCTGGAGCGTTCATATTTCGCTGCAGAAAATGAGACATGGCAGCTGCAAGGTTGTAAGGGATGTTTTGAGGCCTGGATTTATCTCTTGGCTTGAAGCCAATTGTTTGAAAGCCAGAAAACCCATATGTGGACAACTGGATGATTCTGGGGTGAATGTAGCAACGATCACAGTCAATTAAGGTGAACAGAACAACCAAAGGCAAAACACGTCTCAAAATATTTTCCAGAAAGCAAACAATATCCATCCTAACTTGTGTCAAATGAGCAAAGTGAAATAAATGTGGGTGGTTTTTTAAGAGGAGGGTTGGACAAATATTTTCACAATGACGTCTGATGGAAAAACAAACGACTACGCTGGAGGATCTTTGAGAGTCTTTCGTTTGACTCACTTCACCTCAATATATGTTAATAGAAAGTTGTATGCTACGAAGTTTTGACATAGTTTTTGTTCTTGCAACAGTCAAGCTCTTGTATTACTTCATGTGTTTTGTCTGATCCGGGTAATTCAAAATGTAATCTGTCAACACGCCAAAGAGAAGTGAAGCTACACCCACATGCCTTACCTGCCCACACTCGAAAATAAAGATGGGAACACCAGAATAAATTCAAGGCAGTTGTCCTGCATGTATGCTGGAAACATGTCTTTATTAAATTAATAATTACTGGCAGCTAGTTTGGAAATCAGGTTTAAAGTCAGCATAAAGCACTTAAACAACAACCGAGGTTCATTTCAGTCAGTGCTTTGATCCGTAGAGGACGAGTGCACCGGTGGGTCAACTTCCAGTCAAGGACAGACACATCATGCATGACTTACCTACTCCGACACACCTACTTGTTATGGTCTGCAGGTTGTCAGGATTCTGACACTGCTTGATTTTGACACAGTTGTTATATGCAGGCTTCTTGGAGCAGAGACACACCTGAAAGACGAGACCCAGGGTTAGAAAACACTGTTCTATTGGGATCAATGGTGTTTTGGTGTCTTATGACCAAATACTGAATCCAAAATTCTAAATCATATTTAAGTTATGCTGATATAACCACAATGAATGGGTGTTTCTTATTGAAGTTGTGCTTTTTTAGTGGGGCAATGACTCATCTCAAGCTTTCATCTTTTTGATGTCAGGCGAAGTGTTCCTGAAGGTGGAGGAGGAGGACGACCAAGGCTGGTGTCGAGGAGTGCTGAGCGGAGGGAAGGAGGGCTTCTATCCAGCCAATTATGTTGAAGTTGCTGAGTGACGTCACCCAGTACGAAGCATTATGTGCTGAACTTATTTCCCCACAGTGTTGGTTTTTAAACTCTTCTGAGAATAACAAGTATTATCATTTAATGTCCGAGATGTTGTCTGAGTTGATGTTTGTACCCAGCCTTTTTTTAAATGTAGAATTTCTGAGGCCTTAATATTCTAACCTATCTGGTTTGAGTACATCTCCAATTAACTTATGAAAGATTAGAGTGAACCGTTTGTACTGAATGTGAATATGTCCAAGTGTCTGTGTGTTTGCATGCAAGTGTGCATGTTATTACAAAGCAAAAGAGGAGATATTTATTTACTGCCATCCTGTCTGAGTCACCAGGTAACTGTGATGAAGACAGATTGAATCCACCCCGGCAAAGGTTTACAATGTTGTGTGCACATAAGGTTATTGTTTACTTCTCAGTTAATATGTAGAAGCACACAAAAGCTGCTTTGATTGAGAAAAAGGATTTTCAAAATAAAACTGTAAGTGTTTTGGCTCCAGCTCCTCTTGTTTGTACTTTCTTTATGTTTTCAAACTTTCCACTTCGCCTCAGAGATGTCCTGTTTTCCATCTATGGAATGCTTGGCCTTCAGTCAGTTTTCACATCCACTTGTTGAGGAGGGAGCTCATGTCATTGGCTCACTTGAAATGTAAAGTTAATCCATTAAGGCCTTTCATGAGAGATCAGTGTAGGTTATTTTAGATGATGCCTTTGACTTAAACATCCCCGGCCAATCCGCTGCATTGTGATCTGGTGGAATTACATCTGAGAGGAGACACACTCAAACCTTGAGAGCAATCATTAAGTGACGCATGCAGATTAAAGCCTTTGGTTTTAATGGCTTTGGTAATACGAGAGAAACTTAAGCCTCCTGGGCACACGTCCTGAAAATTGTGCTTTAATAGGAGATAATTGCAATATTACACAACTCGTGCTTTGTCTTTATAACCAAAGTATATTACAATAACAGTAACTTGTACAAGACTCCAGCCAATCACAGGCTAACCTGAGACTCTCTCTTCATGGGGTCAGAATATTATATATATATTTATATATTGTTCATATATTAGATATTTCTAAAAAAAAAAAAAAGTTGGCGATGCTTATAAGAATTTTCAGGCTTTTCAACATTGTGATTTACAAGCAAATAGTTAGTTCCTATGAAGCCAAATGAAGCATATTCTTTTAGAGTGTATATTATTGTTATACATGTATAATTGAGGAGACACTATGATGATGTGGTGTAGCAGTTAGAAAAAGCATATGAACTCTTAAAAGTTCTTGGGTTTTGCATTAATTGATCATAAAACTTGGTCTAGTTGAAATTTAGATATGTGACACACATATACTATCCGTATTTGTTGATGCTGGAACGTAATTTAATCCGCACGTAAAAGAAGCACCTGTGTGGTCTGGGGTTAACAAATCCTGAAGTCCATTCAATGACTCTTGAGCTGCTTTAATTTCAAAATAATCACACTTTTTGCATTTGTTATTGATAAGAAATATTTGTTGGGAGCTGTCAACACCTGTGGCTGCAGATCAGTTAACATTTATTGGAAAACGTATCCAATAAAACGCTCTGTGTATACCGTGTCTGTCTGCTCCAGGGTGATAGAACATGAGAATGTGATTGTTTATACTTCTTGTTTCCCTTTGACATCTTTGATCAATTTATCACCGTGACCTTTATTCTCAGGTTTGCTCTGCTCAACCCACCCAGTTCATTTATAGTCATGAAATGTTTAACTAGAGTTGGGCAATATGCAGTAAATATTTCACCAGGTGCATAACACTAAGCTCCCGCCATTCACTGAAAAACTGTAGAAGAGATTTTCTGAAAAAGAAACCTGTTGGATGGGATGTTTGCGCCACAACTTGTGAATGGTGTGACGTTGATTTGCAGATGAAGAACTTGTGAGACCTCAGAAGGTTTCATGTTTATGATAGAAGTCAACATTCGCAGGTCGTCACGTATGTAAGTATGTTTCAGATACTCATATCTTGCAGGAGCGTTCAAGTTGTGTTGATCTCACGAGAATGTAAATTTAGAGCACAACTGGTGGGAATAAGGAATGTTTGTAACGTGACTCTGTGGGTTACTGTAAATTGTGAGAAGTTATTGCTCCCTCTTTAAACCGTCTCCTTTCTGTCACCAGCAGGAAGAAGAATGATGGAATTTGCTTGTAGGTTTGTTTATGTGCCGCCATCATTGAGTCAGACGAACGGCGATCGATCAGCCAAAGTGATCAAAGTCTCAGGTGTGATCAAATTGAAACACTGCATCAATGTTCCATCAAAAACAACACAGTTCTGACACAAACACCCGCTCAGACAGAGGATGATTGTTACATTCATGTGTTTGCTTTGCAGTGGAGACGTATTCTCCCTCAATTCCACATTTCATTGAGCAGACTCCCGGATACTTTTCTGTTTCACTGACGTCTGATAAAAGAAACTATTTCAACTCTCCAAAGCAACAACATCAAACTGTAATTTTCACTGTCACTCAGAGATTCAAGTAGCTTCTTTGATGACTCACAAGTTTAAAGAAATAAATCAAAGAGGCTTGAAGCTGTTACTTTTAGGAATGTCTGGCACAGACAATCCTGGGAAAAGCAGGAAGTCAATGTCATGATACAAAGTTAATAGGATTAAAGTTGTTTTGTTTGAATGTATTTTTTATTTTTTTCTCTGAATATGAAAGACTGCTGATGCATAACTATGAAAAAGTATCTGTAGGTGGATTTTTCCTTTCATCTGAGCTTCCTGGGTCGCTGTTTGGTCAAGTACCATTATCCATTATGTAATCAGTGACACATACAGCTTCTCCTGCCTGTCTTAGAAAGAGGAGACATTCCTTTCACATACTTTGCTTTACTCAGTAAAAGCCATCTGCCACCTGAGTCACATTTTCTTCACAGCACAAAGATCATCACTGCACCAGTTGTTTTGTCTCCACTCACTGCTAAAAACCCCTCTTGAATTAACAGGCGATGCATTTATTTCCGTGCTTTTCAGCCCTCCTTCCTCCTGTTAAGCGGGTGCGTCCTCGCAACCCTCCTCCTCCACCTCCAGCGAACCCAGCAAGAGACAAAATGTCAAAATCCTTCAATTGTGTCACCAAGATTACCCAACAGTTGGAAAACAAGGACGTGAAGAAAGTCACAAAGCCTGCTCCCTTCTACCAAAATGCAGAATTTCATAAAAAACTGCTGGAATCTTCTTCCATCAGTGTCGCTCACCAAAAGACTCGACCTCCCCGAAGATCAGGTACAGTGAACGTTCCCTCATTGATTGATTTGGGATTTGGGGATTTGCTTTAGGAACACCGGCATCAGTGCATATTAGACAACTGGACAATCTTTGTTCTTTCACCAGGTTCTTATTCTCTTTATTTGAATCCAAAACTATTTGTAATTGAGACTTTGTGAGAAATGTATTATAATTAGAAACAGAACTGACATCCACAGGTTTTATCACCATATCCGTGAGGCCACAGGAGTCTTGTATCCAACCTGACATACAGAGAATAATCTCTGCCTCAGAAACGGGGGCTTAAGGTTTTCGTGTTCATTGATTAGCAGATGTCAGAGAAAATAACCGTTTCTCTATTACTTCTATAATGTAGTGCAGACCTGGGATAACTTTCTGTTTCTGCTTCTTGTGGGGACGAGTGTGTCCATCAGTGTTTGGCTTCACTGTAATATTTTCATAAATCAGAGAATAGAGAAGGTCTTTGCACAGGCACAAACTATATTTACATGCCCTGACTTCATTAGACCACAGGGACGCTGTCCGACATAATGATAATTCACGCAGACATCAGTATACACGCCATGCATTTACAGTACCGACTGTAAATTTGAACTGCAAAGTCTTTAGAAGAGCCAACTGTTTGTTTATGCCACCATCTATGTGCTTGAGAGTTGAACCTGTTCATTAGTTCATTACAATTTTTGTACATTTGTCCAAAGGTATTCCTCTGATTTTTTTTCCCCAGCTCTTCTCCCACCACATATGAGGCCTATCGCAGCAAGCCAGTCCCTTTCCTATAACCAGCCGTTTGCTCCGTCCAACATCAGTCGTCAGCTATTTACCTATGACCTTCCAGGAGATGTGCCCGATTTAAATACACAACCCACAGATCCAAACTACTCCTACAACACACCAGAAGGTTCTGGAGCTGACATGAACCTGAAAGCTGATCATCACACTGCAGCCTCAGCAGGTAAAATATTACCTTTATCGCACATAGATTTAATTCCATTTGATCAAATCAACCCAATTTCTTGTGTTTTCATTTGATGATAGTCCCAGCACTCCCACCAAGACCTTCATTCATGAGATTCCTGCCAGAGTACCTGGAGGTGTTACCCTCGTCCTCCTCCTCATCCTCTCACAAATCTTCTACAGGTCAACCAGTTGCTACATCAGCGACTGAGAAAGGTAATTTTAAGATCCCCCAATCAAATTAAGAATATGGTAAAATTGTAATTTTGACTTGTCTGAACTCATAATCAGTAGACAAGGGTCCTCTGCCGGGAAATCCAAATGTGATCCTTGTCAGTTTAGGAAAACTGCTGTCCAATGAGAAGGGTCAGTAAGATTTCACTGCCACCACATGCTTTCATAGTGTCATTATCGGCCACGTCATGTGTTTTCCAATGATGTTTTCTTGCAGCTGATCCAGTGGAAGGGGAGCCAACCTGTTGCTCCCACTGTGGCTCTGTGCTGAACACATATTATGACAATCTGGTATCATTTGACTTTTATCTGTATTTAGAAAGCAGCACCAGAAAAATTACCTGTTGATTAATTAACAGTAATATAGCCACTAGATGATAAACTTCTAGAGGCAATCTAAGTGTAATATTATTGATGAAACGACTGGTTATAATTGAAACACTCTGGCTGCATGAGTGTTTTGTATCAGACTCAGTTTGATTCCTGTGGCTGTGTTTCAGGTTAATGTGTGTTACTTCTGCCAGTCCTCGGATTCAACCAGCAGCCCCAGTGTACTGGACGATCAGCTGAAGGGTTACAGAGATGGTCTTTTTCTCCTCAACCCTGGTGACAATCTCATGTGTGCTACTGACGCCATGCTGATCTTCTGCATCGACATCTCAGGCTCAATGAGCATCACCTCACAGGTGCAGCACGGCTCCACACGCACTCCTCGTATAATGACACCATTATGAACAGAATCCTTAAATACAGGCTGGGGTGTTCAGAATGATTAATCTGAATTCTTTCAAGGTGTCGGAGGGAGAGCATATGTCCCACAGATCACGTCTTCAGGTAAATGTTTTTGTAAAATGCTCAAGTTGAGTAAAGAATGCTGCAAATGTTTTAACACTCTGAGGCTCCACTTCAACTCACTGACACACGCTTGTGCACATGCATCAGCTGAAGTGATGCCGTCAAAGAAGTTTTTTAATAAGGAAAAAATAAATACATGTTTTCAAATTAGTTTGTCCAGGAAGCTGTGATACAGTGCGTACAGAAACTAAGTCAACAGCAACCTTCCGTACGAGTGGGACTCATCACCTTTAACTTTCAGGTAAAAAACTCGACACAGTGTCTGAATCACTGTTGTCTCCCAGAATAATCTCACCTGGATACACATCATATGAAATGATAACTCTTTTTATGACATTCCAGGTGACTATGCATGGATATGAGAACGTCACATCACGTGTCTTAAGCAACGCAGAGTTGATAGAAATCAACTATCTGAAAAGAGCTGGAGCCACTTTCCCAACTCCTCCTCCACTTTTACAAACCAAAGACTACTTAGAAAGACAAGTTCTGGAGTAAGAAACAGCATTTTGTGCACACTGACCAGGTTTTGTGTTTCATCATATGGATTCAATATTTTCTGTATATTCAATGAAAACATATATTATTGAAAGATTATCTGCAGATGGAACCACAGCTCTCGGTCCAGCAGCTCTTCTTGCCATTGCGTTGGCTTCCAGACAGTCGGGCTCCAAGGTCGGCTTCACTGTTCAGGCTGGTCAACATACATGGACATAGAACTTGTTGAACAGTTCACATGATTGATTTAAAAACATTATATGGATGCCATTCATTATAGAACTATTCAACCCTAAGCTCATCAACTCTTTGCTAATTCTAATGTTTTATAACATATAAACTGAATAACAGTGACATAATTTCCATCATGTCTGAGCTTTGTAAGAATGCTAATGAGATGGATATTGTTTTTCTGTTGTTAAGAACTAAACAATCCGGTCCTGATCCGCTGTTCCTGTTGATATTGAAGGTGATCATCTGTACGGACGGGAAGGCCAACACCGAGCTGGGGAATCTAGAAGTGGAGGATAATGATGCTCGGACACTTCTTTCATCCACCATCTTCTACGAGGAACTGGGAGAGTATGCTGCTAGTCAGGGGTCAGTACCTTTCTTCAAATCAATTTTTTATTTAAAAAAACAAAATGACTTCTATGAACAGGGAACTTGCAGTTACGTATTGGGAGTTTGAGACAGAGACAATAAGTTGAAGGACAGTTGTTGCTGAACTGATGTAGATGTGCTGTGACGTAGGTCATCCTGATAAATCATCCTTTCATTAGTGTGACAGTGTCTGTGCTGTCCATCGAGGGAACAGACTGCAGGCTGGATGAGCTGGGAAGACTTGCTGATCGCACTGGTGGGAAAGTAAGTGACCGTGTGACACTGTGACGTGAGTCAGATTCAATTGTTGTGCCTCTTACTTTAATTTGCAAAACAATAATGGAAATGTGTGTGTGTCACATGTTGTCATTTTGTGTTGCTTTTTTTATCTGTAGGTGGTGATAGCCAGCCCGGACCGACTGCACCAGGAGTTTGAACAGATCATTGAAAACAGGACCATAGCGACACAATGTACTGTAACACTACTGCTGCCCCAGTCACTGTAAGCTCGGTTCTCATAATACTATTATTTGCTTCATGAACTTCTCTCTGGAGGTTCTCAGCACATGAAAGGATTTTAAGCACTTTAAATTACATTAATAACACACACAGCCCACAGCACTGACTCATGTTCTGCTTTGCTGCAGGCGTGTGAGAGGAGAGAGGGAGGCAGGACACAAAGCCAACAGAGAGGTGGGAAACGTGGACCCAGATACAGAGATCACCTTCCAGTTTGGAGCCGATGCACAAGACACAAGAGGTGAGAGCTAATTGGCGGTCCGCCAGTGGTTGACTGCATCATGTTTTTGTCTTTCCAGTTTGTGTTACAGCTGTACTGATTTGTGCCACTGGATCACGAGAAAGCTGCAAGATGTTGTGTTGATTATTTCTGATGCCAAGAAAATCTTCAATCTGAAATTCCAGAGAAACACAAAAACACTGTAAAATGAGTCATTTCAGTCGAACACAACGAGACCACTAACAACTGACAAATATTTAAAAGAATTAAATGAATCATGTAAAAACAGACTACAACAGAGGTTCATGTGTCACCACTTCCAAGACAGAATAATGTCCATCTGGATTCATCAGTCTGTTGATTACTGCCACTGCAGAAACTATGTGAAAATAAAGAAAGGACAACACAAAACCATTTACGTAGCTACCAGAGTGTTATTGCAAAATAGGATTTATAGTCATAACTAAATGTCAACTCCAAATGTCAAAGGAACATGTCTGTGTGTCCTGTGTGAACATGCTTGTTTTTCTAGGAAAGAAACTTGACTGACAGCCAAACTTTGCTTCACTGCTTTTCACAGAAAAAGTTTGGAAACTAAGGAAGTTCAGTGTTGGTCGAACAATGAAATGTTCCTCAAACATTCATTCATTCAGTTTTTTGAATTCCTGAAAATGTCAGGTTGGGATTTCATTGGTTTTTTTGTTTTTTTTTTAGCATGTATTTAAATTGACTGATGCTTTGTACAGAATACTGTACCATGGGATTACTTCTAATATTAAACGTGAATAGTTTAGAAGTAGACATTAAAGATAGTTTGTTAAAGCTGTTTTCTTTTGGGTTATTCAAGACATTTAAAACTATTTTTTATTCGCTCAGTAAGATATTAAAACTGAATTGTTGATGTCCTAAAGAGAAGGAGAATTATTATTATATCTATCATAATATTATATTGCATCAATATTATTCTTTTTTAAGATATTTTTTAACCATCGATTGTCGAATAGAGATTATTCTGAGCATAACAATTCTGAGCATGTTGAATAACCCCTGTGGGGCAGGTGTCTCAAGGGCAGACCAAGCGTCCTATTTTTGGAAATAAAAACATGGTCACCCCAGAGTAAAGAGCATCACATGTGCAAGAAATGGGTCATTTCAGGCAGTTTTGACCACTGAGTCATCATACATACAAGCCTGTTGGACGTCTTTTACCACCACACTGTACAATATATCTTCTTACATTCCTTCTATTTTAGCAAAACAAAAAAGAATGTCCTTCTAACTCTGGCCCTAAAAAGCACATATGTTAGTCATTTGACCAAATAGTTCATCTTACTGATGATTGTGCAGCGAAATTCTACGACTCTGAATGCAAACAGTCTGACTGTAACGAGGGATCAGTTTTTAAAAAAGCTCATTTGGCCGTCGCCAGTATGATAAAAACAACTGAATCCTGAGACTGAAGCAGACTGTTGTGAAGAGTCTGTGCTCATGGTGTGTTTATTTTTAGTGGCCGCTCCAGCTTCTGGCAGCCATGTTTCCATCCAGCTGCAGCTCAGGTATAAGAAGAGGAATGGACAGAAGATGCTCCGAGTCCTAACCACAGAGCGAGAGGTGACCAATGACAGGTGAGAGCGATTCCTCCATGATCACAGTGCTTCATTTAGCGTCAAAGACTTTGCTGCATTGTTGCAATGAACCATTTACAAGCCTATGGCCGCTCGCATAATCTCAAATAAGTTATTATAATCTGACATCTTTCATCAATTTTCACCCTCAGGGTAGCAATTGATTGGATGTATTATTTTACACTAATCTCAGAACCTCGAGGCGAAGCGGTTTGGAAATCCAAGGAGACTGCCTGTTGCCGAGAAACTGGAGGTTTCATGCATAAATGATTGCACCGTGTAAATAGTTTTTCATCCATTCTAACATAGTTAGACAGTAAATGAAGCTCTCAGCCTGATCAAGCTGCTTTATACACAGAATGAAGGTCACGAGATTCATTGTCAAGTGGCTCCTGTGTGTGTTTGCACCGCAGCATAATTTGAGGTTGATGCTGTAAATGTTGAAAAGCACTCGTATGATAACAGTGTGTCCTCCTTTGTTAGCTCGGCAGCCCTGTCCTCTCTTTCTGTGGCCATCATTCAGCTCAACTCGTCGCAGGCCAGCGCCACACTGGCTGTCAGAGGACGCCTCCTGGACGCCAGGAGGGAAGGAGAGTGGCAGAGGAAGCTGATGGAGCGAGCGCTGTGAGTAACAGGGAGGACCTCTGACTGACGACAGCGTCAGTGTGTGGGCAACATGAGAAAAATGAGAGCTACTCCAAACTCTAGTCTGATGAAAGGTTGAGAAAAAAAAGAAGAAAGATCAGAAGAAATATTTGGGCATCAAAGGGGATTGTGAAAAAATAGCTTTTAGAAGAAAGATATAACAACACTGTGTAGGTTTTGCTTTTAAATCAATTATATCATCATTATTTGGTGAAGATTTATTTCTAAAGGTTTGTATAAAGGGTTTATCCCACAGCCTGATTTTTTATGTATGTATTTTTTCTGTTTAATAAAATCAATAATTTAGGATAAAATATACTTTGTCAACCAATTGGAGCGGAAACGTGAATGCCATAGCAACACATGACTATAGTATAAATAACAACACTGCTACTTTAAAGTAATTATAATTTTCAAATGAAAGACATACAAAAGAATTATTTCGAAGTCAAAATGTCAGATGGGGATAATTCCGTCCAGAGGATGTAGTCAGGTGAAACTGCTGCTGGTGTGCACAAAGAGGCGTCTGAATCATTCAGTTCTGCACCTCTGCCGGATGATTCATGGGCTGAAGGAGCTGTTCATTAGTTCATCGGGCATTTAAGTGTTATTTTATATAACTCATGATTAACTTGCAAATATTGGTATGTTGACTGCAGGAATTCTGTTGCTCAATAGGCATCAATGAATTTATGCGTTCGCCTCTATTTGCAGAGAACATAATCACAATGCAGAGGACACAGAGACGTACCAAGAATGGGTTGAAACCATGGCACCACTGTACAACAACACACAAAACTTCACAAGAGTGAGTGTTTGCAGTGCTTTATTAATTGGGTTCCATGTCACCTGAGAGTTACAACACTTAAACATTAATTCATTTTCTTCATAGAGAAACACCGTCACGTCTGACACACAGGTAATTTGCGTCCTTTTGACTTGAGATTGTTACATGTTCTCTGAAAAGTAATAGCTGAGGTTTTCTCTTGATGTCTCCTCATCCCACCAGTTGCTAACAGACGCCGCTGCAGCTCTGCTCTACACCATGAAGCACAGCAACAGGAAGTCCATGAAGAATAAACACAGTCTGTAGCCAAGTATCCCGCTCCACCTCTCTCCTCTTTGGAACCAGATCAAGTCAGACGAGGCTGAATTAATACCCTCCTAATATTTATGTAATGTAAATAATGCATCACTTTAAAGTACATTTCTCACATTGAGGCTTTTGTCATTGTTACATTTGAAAACTGCTGAGATAGTGTACAGTGAATAGGGGTGTGTTCTTCACACTGTGGTACATCTCGTGCCTGTGCACTGACCAAAACACACAGAAAACCCTGATTCAGAAACACATCATGCAACTCACACGCAGATCTTTTGGCGTCAGCGAAAAAAAAAGCTCTCACAACACATATAAAGCTACGAAGAAAAAATTCCAACACGAAGCCAGAAAAGAGGCTGGAAGCTTTGCTGTGGGATTTTCTCCAGTTTGCATAAATACCTCAGTACAGGCAGTGATGTTATTGTAAGATACATCACAAAACACAAACATTGAATTTAAACTCATGGCAATGCATAATAATCGGGTAATTGCAACATTCAAAAAAGACAAAGGTAGTGAGCAACAGCGTATGTACAGAACAAGACTGAGCAAATGATAATCATGCCTGAAATAGAGGACAAAGCATAAATAGACATGCGCTTCTCTGGGGCGGCCCTCATAACACATAAGATGCCCGAGGAACATTTGTACGGGCCACTGATCAGTGCTGGCAGATTCCAGGAGAGGAGAACATATATGAACCAGGCTTCAGCCACAACACGTAGAAAGACACTCAGCAGGTAGAAATACAAAGAGCCTCGGTCTTTGTGGAGATCAATGAATGGCTTGGTTTTGGGATCGGGGGCCACGACATGCGTCTCCTCTTTCCCCTGAAGCTCCAGCTCCACGTCCACTGCCTTCCGGGAGCGTCTCTTCTGGGCCACGGCGAGGAGGTGGGAGGTGAACACCTCCATGAGCAGCACTGTGAGGACAACCAGCACAAAGATGAAGTTCCATGCCATCACCATGGGCTTGTGGAAGTGTTCGTTGAAACACGACCCGCCGTCGTATGCGGTGCCGTTACAGGTGAAGTCTGAGTCCAGTTTGGTGAACGACAGCTCGGCGAGGAAGAGGATCACCAGACGGATGCACAGCAAGCCGAACCACACGGAGCGGCACTTGTAGGAGGTGGTGGCGTCCACTGCTGTCCTCAGGATGGGAATGAGGCCCGTTACAATGGCCGCCATGGTGACCAGTATTGGCCCGTTTAACAATGCAGAGGCTGGAATATGGTTTCACAACTGCTAAAGATAAATGATAGAAATATCTTACAACTTGGTAATTTCAGCTTATTTTAATGGTGAAATATTGAATAAATTACAACTAAACATGTTTGATTATATTCTGAAGTACTTTTCTAAAAGCAGTGTAAAATAAACTTCCCACAAATGTTTGGCTTATAAATTTGAACTGCACAAACGAGAAATACAAATAAAACCCTCAAGAGCTTGTATAACATGTCACATAGTGTATCAGCCAATTATACAAAAGTACGACACCTTTCAGTATTTAAATGCCCAATGCAGACATTTACAAATGTCACAAGTAGTGTTTACTGTGTGTGTTGTGCTGTAACCACTCACCTACGAACTCTGCAGCAGGCTAATGGAACTGAATTACTCTGCTTTGCATTCGAACTTTTATGGATGCCAGAAATGTCACCGTCATCAATATATATGTTACAGTTTCTCACCAAGTGATGTGCTGACACGACCCAACATCTTTTTGTGTTTGTCTCACTTTGCAGCATTAAAAAGTGTCACAATCCAGCCAGTCATACACAATGAGAAAAAAGCACTGCTTAGAACAGCACATTTTATTAAAATGAACCAATCAAAAACAACAACTCATATTATATAGTGAGGAAACGTGTAACAACGGAATGTAAATTGAAAAAAGAGAAGTTGAAATTCAACATTTAGCTTTAATCACAAGGATTCATCATTGATAATTTACAGTGGTTATTATATATTTTGCTTTGATACAACAGAAACGACAAAATTCAAGACAACATGTACAGCATATTATAATATGAGCACCAAAGTAACATACAAAACAATGATATCGTATAACATCAATAATTTACATGACACTGATTCAATTTTGCTTTCTTGAGAGGTGATTTGGAAAAAAAGAACATTTTTTTACATCGAAAATGGACCTGTGATCTAAAAAGATTTAAGGCCACCGGCTAAAAATGATTAAAAGGGGAGAACAGTTGTTTTAAAAAGAAAGTAAAGAGTTTAAAGAACTTCTTCCTTGACGAGGTATTCTGGAAGAGTCTGAAACGCCGTCACAGGAACCGTCACAGG
>OMNM01054991.1:28226-43020 GCA_900302745.1 Parablennius parvicornis | reverse complement strand
GAGAGAGAGAGAGGGTGAGAGGCTGAGAGACGGACCAGACACAACGGACAAAGAGAGAGAGAGAGAGAGAGAGAGAGAGAGAGAGAGAGAGAGAGAGAGAGAGAGAGAGAGAGAGAGAGAGAGAGAGAGAGAGAGAGAGAGAGAGAGAGAGAGAGCGAGAGAGCGAGAGAGATAAAAGGCTCATAGCAATGAAAATAAGGGAGCAGATATCAGGAGAAGGAAGAGTCAGATGCAGAAAGTTGAGGAGATAAGACAGACAGGATTAGAAGAGAAGAGAAAGAAAGGGAAGCTTTTTTTTTTCCAGGGAGAACAACAAGTACTCAACAATAGCGCTCTTAAGCATTCTGCAGGGGACGAGACGAAGACGCAGAGTGGAGAGGATGAGAGAGTGACGGGGGAAACCGCCTCATCGAGAATAAGAGAGCAGGGTGGGAGTGGAAGACAAATGAAGTAATGGATTGGAAGTGGACAGATATTAATGAGATGAGAAGGAGAAAAGGATTGGCCAGCAAGCAGAAAATGCAAAGGGCAATTGAGATGCATGTGTGGGTACAGTGTGGGAGTTCCTGTGTCAGGGAGATGGTTTATTGGTAATTATTGTCCTTGCATGTCCCTTTTCAGATAGTCAAAGCTTTGATTTATTTCTACCAAGAATAAATGCTTTTCTTGACACATTAAGACTGCTGACTTCAACCATCGATCACTCAAAAGCCAAAAGAATTACTCATACGACAGAAAATATTGTACATGAATTTGATATTAATTGGGAAAACTTCAAAAGTCAACAATTTGGAACGATTTCTAAAGGATAAACATTTGTGAGTAAGGTCAATCCATTGGTGAGAAAACTCTTTAATATTGTAATTCATCTTCTGGGGGAATTCTTAATTTTGAGCTTTTGGTACAGGAATCCCTGGGCGGCTTCCTGTTTTGCCCTGTTGGCCACCTAGTGTTGCTTGTCCTCTCACCAGGGCTTTAATAAACGATTTTCTGTCTTGAATTTTTTTTTCCCGAGGAGAGTTTTTGCTGAGTTGGATGTTCTCGAGCAACACCTCAGCCCGTCGTCATTTCATAAGGGAGCAAATCAGTGCGACCGCAGACGGCTGCTGGCTCCACAGGTCTGCCCGAAGATTGCTTAATGGCGCCGTAGCAGTGAGAAGTGTGTCAGGGGAGAGGAGAAAGAAATAGCAATTTAACCTCAGATTTTTCCCACCTCATCGTTTTGGTTTCAGATTGTTAACTGTACATTTGTGCCTGTGGCATCTTTAAACCAAAGCCTCTCATGGGAACACTGGAACTCTGACCTGAAGCATCAGTCCCGAAAATAATGTTTGCAGGCTCATTTATCTCCACAAATACTAATTAATCTATTTCGTGTCAAATTTAATTGGATCATATTCCTTAGCCTCTATATAAAAATGCCAAGATTCTATTGCTTCAATGCAATGTCGGGCAGCAGAATTTGCGAGAAGCTGTTATCTTCATTACACCACTAACTGGTTCCTACATTGTCAGTGTGCCTAAATACACTTAAGCTTCGGACCATGAGACTCAAAGGAAAATTCATATATGATAGGACATTTGCTAAAATTGGTGGATGGCAAGAAGAATTTTATCATTCTGAAGGAGCTTTTAGCTGCTTCATGCCAAACACAGCATCTTTCAGTATACAGTAATAAGACACAGAGAGAACAAAGCTTCAGAAGTAATGAATAAACAGATACACAGTTCACAAAACAAGCTATATATAGATGAGTTTTTTTCTGATGCAAACAGTTTGCATTGCCATCATAAAAACATTGACAGCATACATACACATGCATAACGGTTCACTTATATGATATGATAAACGTACAAGTACACCTAATACTGGCTGCATCTTGCACAACTGCTGCGGAGGATTGCATGATATTGTGCTGATGTTCATGTTTCTACGCTTACTGCTCTCATGACCACAGGCAACCATTTCACAGCGGGCTAATAAAAAGACAATTGCTCTAATGCATTTTAGAAAGCAGCGTGGAGACTTCAACAGTGAGATTAACAGTGAGGAAACGTTCATGGGTCTCTTGATAGTGGCGCCGAGGTCGCAGCTGATTTGTTGGCTATGTTGCTATAATTTCCCTGTCAACAACGACATGTTGATGTGGCGCATTCTCTTGTTTCCAATCCTTGTTAATGTGCGTAAACACTTCCAAGTTTCAAAAACCAATTAAAGACTTTGAGTTCTGAGTGGAAATAAAATGAAACTTTATATGTGTTGCTATTTCTGGTGTCATTTTTTTTTCCCCCTCCCCTATTTTCTTGCCTTATTAAAAGCAAATAGTGGGTAACGGAAACAGTGAAGTGGAAAGCAATATCTTTGTTTCATCAGGGTTGTTTACTGTAGCAATTAAACTGTGCAATCACATCTGTGACAGTAATGCAGCCTGGAAAACTTTGTTCTGCTGTCATTGATTTGGGATGATATAATCAATCTGTTTGAATTGAAAGAAATGTGCAGCAACTCACACAGTCCTCCTTAGACTTAAGCTGCCAGAATCTTAATCAGTTCATCTCTCTAAACATCTGACCCAAATGTGAAGATACACGATTATAGAGACTGGGATGCATATTTAAGTATACAGTTTGATAGAGAGAAAATGAACAACTTAAAGCCAAACAAAAACATTTTTACTTGAAATCCAAGCATTAATGATAAACTGCCCCTTTCTGTTAACCAAACATGCTGCTTCATGTTTCTTATTCTCAAGGCTCAATCCTAATGGAGCGATTGACGGAATATTCGGATGAATGGATGAATGGATGGATGAATTTTATTAACACTGGTTAGTAAAAACATGAGTAACACTGCTAATTCTGAATAATGACCTGCAATAACGTTACTTACTTAAACATGTATTTTTAACATATTTATGCCTTCTCTGGGTTAGTCTGTCATAGATAGATAGATAGATAGATAGATAGATAGATAGATAGATAGATAGATAGATAGATAGATAGATAGACAGACAGACAGACAGACAAGACACCTGCAAAATCAGAATAAAACTACAAAACATTTTCATGCAAAAATGTGTGGGTTGTGTAGATTATACATTGGCTTTGGAGGGTTAAAATTATGAGAAGTATTTTTGTATTTTCCTTCATGGTTCCAGTAAATAAAAGGCCTATAAATAATCGGGGACTTTGTGGCACTTAACACCCCTAAACACATATAATGTGTTTTCAGGGATTAATAAGGTCTTATCTGAGAGGGGTAGTGGAAAGTTTTTAGTCCAAGTTCTGGTTTGTTTTGTGCACTTTTCACAAGCTTTGTATGAAATAGCGAAATTGTCCATCCCAGGACTTCTTCCTGCCTGTGTTCCAGTTTCAAGGCGACATCAAAACTTGTTCTAAGACATCAAACAATGTAAGATGGCAAGAGAGGAAGTTGTTGTTTTTTTTTCCCTTTTTTTTAATAAATGATTGACACTCCCAGCTGAGAAACTAGAGACTCATTCTTTTCATCTTCCGGTTCACTTTCTTGAACTTTATTCGCGGTATTTTGCGGTTTATTGATGTAAATACGCCTTTTCAAACTTGTTTTCATCTTCAGGTAAAGCTATTGAGATTTTCATGATTGAAGTTTGTAATATATTCACAGTTGTGTAGGGGATAGACGATAAACATTATTTCCATTTTTTTTTTACTTAATTTTTCCCTCCGTCTGAGCTCTCCACTGCTCTCAGCCTCCACCGTCTTTGTTTCAACAGCTTTGTCGGATCGCTCTCTATTTTCCTTTTCTTCTTGTATGAGTATACATGTGAAAGCTCATGAGAAAATTTGTATTTCTTCCTCTGAGATTGTATGCTGGCTGCTTGAAGTGTGTAAATGTTTTGTTTTCTCCCCTCCAGGACTCTGACAGAGCTTCTGAAGCAGCCAGGGGAAGCAGGAGCGGTGGATGGAATTGGTGTTCATCATCCTATTGGGACGAACGGCATCTCCGCCAGGGCACTCCGCTCCAACAATGGTGAGTCCTGTGTGTGTGTGTGTGTGTGTGTGTGTGTGTGTGTGTAACACACAAGTCTCACATCAGGCAAACTGACTGATAAACATTTCAACTCATTATGTATTCACTTCAATTGCATTTTTAAAATCTACACTTTCATTATCTATCCTTACTTATTCAAAGCAAACTAAATCATGACCGTTATGAAGTTCCGTAAAGCAGCAACAATTACTGAAGCTCAGTAATGTACATGAAAACAGGAGAGCTGTGAGAGGCTTTCTGTGTCTCATTTCTTGCTTTTTTCAGGAGCCAAGGTTGTTGTCATCACTCAAGTGTAGGGATGGGAATTGGTAACAAATTATCCATATCGCATTAACAATTCTGCTTATCAATCTGGTTCTTTATCGATTTGTTCATCAATTCTTGATCAATGTGTCACCTTCCAGTTTTTCAGTGGAGCAAGTCGGAGCTTCCACAGCAATAAAATAGCTAACAGCAGCCTGCAATAAGCTGTGCTGAGCCTTTCTAAAAGTTGATCCACATTCAATATCAGGTGAATTTGTTCAAAACTTTCTCAGACATTAACAGTACCTAACATAACAGTACCTTTGTCTTTTGTTACCTCTATTGTGAAGCGCAACGACTTTACACCAATCAAAAAATGCACGACTATTAGTTTATTTCAACACAAAAGTTGACAAACAAAATAAATGCTGTAGGGGGCCAATGCAAATAATATCAAGACTAGACTTTACCCAAACTGCAATTTTGCATTCATAATAGTGAAAAAAATCAATCAGAAAAAGTGAAGGCATGTTTTGCATGGATATGTATCAACAGTTTCAAATGATCTGCATTAATAATTAACACTATTTAAAGATTATTTTGAGCTACACATTACCTTTTGCTACTTCAACTGTTCAGCAATTGGTACCATTGTGTAACAACATGTAACCGGTGGAACTGTTGGGAATTTGCAGAAATAAATACAAAATATCTGCAACAGGATTCATTAATTGTTGAATTTAGTTTACATCACATCCTTTACTAATACAACTTAAAAAAAAAAAAAACATTTTATATTTGCCGTCACATATTTTGTTAACTTTTAAATGTTCTGTGTATGTCCTGTGTGAACGGTTGTTTCACCAGATTGAGTTGCACCGCATTTCCTTTGCATGACACAGACAATAACGCTATAGAGATCACGATCGTATAGCCATCTATGTTAATCTCTTAATCATTAACCCTTAATTTAATCCTTTCACTTAACTCCAATTTTGAAGAGTCATTCATGCGTTTTAGCATGTTATCTGCTCCATTACTTTCACTTTGTTTCAATGGTAAGAGACATCATGCTCACTCAAGTTAAAGAGGTAATTATCCTTACTAATAGCATAAGGACTTTCTGGCTGCTATCTTACACAGCAGCACAAAGCACACCGCATGTGACGCTCCGAGTTTCAGACTAGCGCAGTAATCATTTTGACATCAAGCGAACACACTGCTCATATAAAGCTACTTGCGCCCATCCATAAACCGACTGTTTTATTGCTTTGTGAGGGCACAGGGGACCACGCCTGGACAAGTGGCTCACACATGCATGCATTCGGCGTGTCACAGAAGAGAGTTGCATGTTATCAGTAGCTGAAATTGCGTTCCTTAACTTGTATGAATGTCTGAGTTTACTGACTTTGTGCGACAGCTTCACTAAAGGATTGTGTACGCACATGGCAGCAATAACATCAGTATTAACTTACCAGCAGGAAGACATCGGTCATGATTTAACAGTAGACACACCATGCATTTTTATTTCATTTCATCCAGGTAAGCCGTCACACAGAAACTGATTATTTGCACTGCAGTCATTCTCATCAGTCCTGAGCTCCAGTTATTCAAATGCTCGACAAATCGGACCTCACAGCTATGCTTAAGTCCTTGAAGGCAGCGTGAGATGGAAATCTGGTTGGTACATTTTACATCATGCCCAGTTGAGAATCTGTGTGCCCCTCTTAACCCCATATACCCATCCTGCTGATAGATTTTAGCCTGCATGTTTCTCATAACTCATAACTCCTATAATATTTATGGGTTTTAGAAAATTCCCAAACCAACAGAAAGCAGAGAAATAGAGCTAATTAGTAGATTAATGCCCATAGATGTGAATGTGTGTGTGTGGGTTTACCCTGTGATGGCCTGCTGATTTCTCCAGGATGTATCCTGACTTTAACAATGGTCAGCTGGAATTATCTTAGTGTAGTAAATGTATTTCAGTGTCGAAGATATATAGAAGCAAATGTTCATTGCACAGGATTTTGAAAATTCAACAACCGTAGAATCAAAATATATCCAGGCGTCATAGGACCTTTAAAGTATGGCACTGATGATCTGTGAAATCAGCAGCATGCATTCAAACCCCGGTGAGTACATTGTGGCTTAACTATTAAAAAGGTCCTTACACTTTCACCTCAACCTCCTCAACCTTTTGCCTTGCCATAATTACTGAGGCCACCACAGCCTGAACTGTACATAATCTTTTAACATCCTCGAAGGTGTTTTGGCCAAGTGAAAAGAATAATTACAAAAAAAAAAAAAAAGAAAGAAAAGAGAGCTGGCAGCAGCTGATATCGGCCTTTTAATGAGGTGCTGATAACATTTAAATCATGTGGTGATGTCACCAACACTAAAGGGCACCTTTTTTGTGTTTCTGAGAACTTTTGGGATGAGAATGGATCTGATGCAACAAGAATAGGAATGAGGTGTCTGAATATTTAAATTAGCTATCTTGACTTTAAAGCTGAGGAATACGGTTATACATTAACAAGTTTTTTTTGTAATCTATTGGAAGCCATGATTTCATTGTGGAGAATTTACAACAGTTAAATGTATCTCATCTGATATATTTTATTTATTCACTCATGCACCATCAAAACATAAAAACAGATACACATTCTGGGAATTGTCACGCTTCTTACACGTCCTTCACACCAGCTTATACACACACCCACAATCACACACACACTTTGCACTTTCAATTGCTTTCTCGTCATCGCGCACATAAACAGAAACACATGTGTCACCCATGGGCCAAGAGGCAGAGGGACAGACAGGTCATATTTAATTAAGATGTAATTAGCTGTTCCAGCTCCAGAGCCACAGAGGGAAAACAGTGCGACCCATCTGTCTGCCTCTTTCTCTCCACATTTTGACCACACATACAATGTGTTCACACACACACACAGGCATACACACACACACATGCATGCATAAACGTGCTCAATATAACCCCTGTGCTTCTTCAGTGAATTGAGACTTAAATTAGTCCACATATTTCCTGAGGGCTCATTTGTGACAAGAGCGATGGCATGTTTAAAGGACAAAGGTCTCCGCTGCCTCATAGTTTTACCTTGATCATCGCGTACCAGAGGAAACACATGCGCCTTCCTTTGGTCCGGTTGTATTTATAACCAGGTGAGATTGTATTACTGTGGTACATAAGAGCATGTATTGTTCGTGTTTTCCCACCAGATGCATCCAGGAAGCCAAATGATATCAATGAACATGAGTCGCTATAGATGGCTACTTGATTACATGTAAAAGCACATGGGGTGATAAATAAAGTAGATGTTCCACTCTCGTTCATATATGAATTATTCTAGTATGTTTTCTTTACTATTCTGCAGTATTCATCCCCACGCACAGACAAAAGAAAAATAGTGAGACGGCTTCTTTTACTTTCATCTCCCCACCACTGCAATAAACAAGTTTTTGGCCTCTTTTTCACCCTGCATTGTGCTTATTAGCACTCTGCTTTCGTCTGTCACGCCTTCCCTCGCTCTTTCCATTTCTTCTTTCCCCTGCTATAAAATCCTTCTATTCATTTTATCTGCTCTTCTTTCCATAGTGCTTTTCCTTCAGTCTTCAACGTTGTCAGTCTTTCAGCACACTGAATGTTGCTTTTAGTAGATACTACAACCACTTTAAGAGCCTGACACTCTACACCTTAACAAAACACTTGCAGAGAGACAAAACACAAAATTTGAAATGAATAAAGCAGCTGGAAACAGAAAAAATACTTCAAATACAGGAAACGCAATCTACGGAAAGAAAATAACGAAAATATCTCAGATATTATGTGATTTGTGTGTTCTTGAGGTTTTAAACACAGAAACTCATTTCTCTCCTCTACTCTTGCTGACTTTACTGATTTCATCAGACCTCCTGCTGGGGAAAAAGTGTTTTAAGATGTTTTTGAACTAAAGTTACATGGTTTGGTTCAGTTAGAGCAATAGACAGCATGGTTTTGAAAGCTAATAAGCAATATATAGCACTAACAATCGCAGCTAAACGACATAAACTTGGCATTAAATTTACAAAGCATAGCTTCTGGGCACTTCACCCACATTAGAACCATAAAAAAAAAACTGTTGCATAAACGGTGAATGGGCTTCATTATCTATTCCAACCACACTGTGGTTTCCATTCTGACTCACTTTTACCAAATCACATACACACACACACACATACACTCAGTCGGTAACAACAGCGGGTGCCAGGAAAGGTTTAGTGCCTCATTTGGCTCAATTGGAGTTTCAGTTTCTTGCCAAAGGACACTCCACACATGGACAGGTGAACCAGGGATTGAACCGCCAATCTTGAGACTGAAGGACAGTGTTGACTCAAATCGATCTAATACACAACACAGAAAAACATTTTAAAAAATAAATAATTCATGCTTAAAACTGTTAGATCCAATTCTGGACCCAGTCATGTGCAAAGGATAAATGTGAATAATCAAATTAGAGTTACAAAAAGAGTTACAAAAAGAGCAAGAAAATAAGGTGTGAAATAAGGGATAAGAGAAGCATATGGAGATAAAGTATGTGTGTTGCAGGGGTGGAATGGGGGTACAGGGTGATGGCAGTGGGGGCAATTGGATGGAGCCATTCTGATCCTGCTGTGTCAGCCGTCACATAATCACCTCTTAATTAAACACATTTAATCCTTCAGGCCACTCAAGACAAGGAGCAAGAGAACGAGAAGGAGACTGAGAAGAAAACATGGAGGCGTAGGGGAACGGATGAGAGAGAGAGAGAGAGAGAGAGAGAGAGAGAGAATATGGGATGAGGCAGCAGACAGAAGGGTTTAAACAAAGGCGAAATGTTCAGAGCTAAAGAGTAAAAGCACATTATAGAGGAAGTCGATGGCTTCATTATTTAAATTTTACAGCTCATCTAACACATCTCGTTCAAAAACTGCTCCTTCTTCCCCCTGTCCTGTGGCATTATGTTATAATTACAACTCACATTTAAGACCTACAGCAATGATAATAACAGCTAATAATAGCAGCCTATCTGAATAAACGTCAATGTGGATTCAGTCAGTGGGCGCACCAGGTTGGTCCAATCTGAAATAGATTAACAACTGTTAGATACATATCTGTCCACTTCAGAGCGGATTATAATACCTTTGGTGAGGCGCTTTTCTCATAGTGCCATCGCAATCAATACATGACAAACTAACAGCATTCCCATGTTATCACACTGAGAAGAAACATGAATATGATAACCCTTTTCTTTTTCCCCTTCCCATCTTCTTACCTGTCTAGGCTGAAAAATTGAGTAAAAACAAGAGAATCATTGTTTTTTTTTTCACAGCAAATATACCCCAAACTAATTTCTAGGAAAAAGTCCACAAACTGAAAATAGCAAAACAACAAAACAAAAGGCATTCCTCCAAAAAAAGATTAAGAAAGCAGAACGCACTGACAAGTCAGTGATTGTAGTCAGTCTACACCAACATCAAAATTCAACTATGCGTATTGATGCGATGTGGCTTGCAGAAGGTTGTAGCTGCCCGAGTTAGAGAGCAGTGTGAAGCTTGAGTGCAGTTAATTAGGAAGAAAATACACCGAACAAGTTCAGAGCTTTTCCCTAATGAAGACAGCACCCAAATGATCGTGTTTCCTCCGTGAGGAAAAACATGTGGAGAAAAAAAAATCTCATTTTCCAGCGCTACCTTCTTCTCCCACTCTCCTGCACTCTCATTTTCAAAGCAGATATATTTTTAATAACATATAAGAGATGAACTGAAAAAGATACATGTGTCAAGATTTACAGTGTATGGGTGGTGTACTTCAAAAGGCAATTCAAGAAAGACAGGAAAGTTGGGTATTGTGATCTATCACAATGACTGATTTTAAAAGATCAGCCTTTTTTATTGGTCTCAAAAGCATTACATTATTTGCAAATAGGAACATGAAGAGAGGAGAGGAATAAAGACATTGATGTCATTTCAGAGGAAAAATATGCAGAAAACTATCAGAATCACACCGGACATCTGAAAACTCTAATCTGCAGCTTTGTGGTGCCGAATCTCAGCGTTGCAACTATAATTTGCCATATTACTACAGCAAAAAGAATATATGCATATATGTACTAGTGGCCACACAACATGATGATCAAATGTGAAAAATCCAAGCATCTTTTGCAAGGAATGAGTCATACGTAGGTTAGGCTTTTTTTTCTAAAAGCATTATTGACATACACTCTAAGTAAGTCAATAATCATAACAACAAGTACAAAACACCAAAGAAATTATCCAGTTTAAATTTAAAATGACCACAGCATCAGAGGAGTCAACACAGCAACACTGAGAATGTTGGTTAAACTGCTAATTAGTTTTATATATGGTCCTTCTTCTGAAGCCTCTTCACAATGTCTCAGGGTAAATGATATCAAATTGGCCTGAGGGCAAGTTGGGTTGAGTGTGGTTGTGCATTTTATTTTTTTTCTGACAGACCCCACATGCTTGCTTTCATTTTGTACTTGTTTGCACTTGTTTTTCCAATTTCATTCATAAATGCCGCTGTTTTCACACTATCATGAAATGCATAATGTAATTTAGGCCACAACAGTGATCCAGCGTGTATTATGTTGCAATTATCCTAATAGGCACTATTGTGTTAAGAGTTACGTTGCACAATGTCGGTCATACATTGTGTCCACCATGTGTTTTGTTTACTTTATTCTGGTGACTTAAACTAGATAGTACACTTCACCCTTTTAAAAGCTTTGTGAGCTTTGTAAAATCTCACAAAATAACTATTTACTTGTACAGGATAAAGCAAATGGTTTTGGCCTGTAAAAAGAAGTTGCAGGGGACAAATATGTATGACTTTGCTCTCTGTACTGTCGCCACCACTCCAATGGACAAAGCAGAACAGAAGTAAATACATTTTGATTTTGATCTTTGATAATCATTAAATTATATGTTTTGGTCTTAAAACATTGATTTATACACTCAACAGATGCACAGAAAGAAATTCATCCCAAAAGAATATATACAGAACTTGAAAATTTCCCTGTCTGCTCATCGACTGACTGTCTATGAATTTATGTCCATAAGTCATAATATTGCCGGCACATCAAATATCCTCACAACAACAGCCTAAATACACACATGGGTTGAGCTAAGATATCTTTCAAATAATCTTGCAGTTCAATATTACCACTGGGTATTTGTGGGATCTGCAGCAATTGTTCATTTTCAATGCAAGTGGACTAACAGGATTTGATTACAGAGCCAGTCTTTTGCTGGTGCACTGACTTTTGCAGTAGAAGAGAAAGCAGATAAACACAAACAGTGACTTCCATGGTGATGTGCAGAAGTTCAGTCTTAGTTTTCACCATGATGATACTGACGACTGCCCTGCTGATCGAATCTAGGAAAAAGGAAAAAGACTGTTGGTAGGATTCCTGGGGCTCATTGTTCCCAAAAGCACCAAAACTTTTGTAGGAAAGAGTGCATCGTAATAAGTGACTGTATTTTTCATAGCAGTTCATTACAGCGTAACGTGGAGTGAAGAGAAGCAGGAGGGAGGACATGAAAATTAAATAAGGTGAAAAGAGACGGCACCTTAACTGTGACATTACCATGACAGGGACAGGAAGAAATAACGCAGGAGGGAGGAGAGGAGAATAAATGTAAAAAGACACAGAGAGGTGATGATGATGAGAGGCATGTGAGACAATGTCAAGAGAGGAAGGACTGAGGAGACTCAGTAATACAAGGAAAGAGTCTGGTGAATCAAAGTACTTCAATAAGTACAATGTGTTAGGGAGTGAGAGAATTAAAAAAAAAATGAAAAAGGAGGTTGGAGATTGGAGGATGAGCACAGAGATGGAGAGCATAGATAGCAGAGACAACATGCTGCTTGCTGCGAGGGGGACAGCTGGTCAGTTGCTGCTCTGTTCTGGTGTGGAGAGCTGCCCCGAGCAGAGCCACCCTCCTCTGCAGGCACACACACATACAAGCAAAACACTTCATGACCATACACATTGTTATGCACATGTATGCTAATGGTTGCATGTATGCATACAAACAAATAACGCCCAAGCATGTGCCACCTGAGCACATGCACACTGGGATGCAGTCTTACATAAACGTTTTATCTCACTAGCGGTGAGCAGAGGTAGCGATGAAAACATCTGATAAAAGATAAGTTCATTGTGACAGTAAAGAATAAGTGCAGCTTTCCCTCTGCATTACTATACACTGGCAGTAAAGCATTTTGATACGATGTGATTTGCAATAAATACACTTAAGACACTTAAATATATGATGGAAATGTTTTTGTGGTTTCAGACCATTTTTCCAAATAACAGCGCTCTTTCTATTTATTTACATCAGCTCGTGACTTGGGGCCTTTTTTCCCCCCAATTTTTACCACACATGCATATCTGCAGTTTCCACTAACAGGATCTGAGCAGAGTAGTTTGCTAACTTTGTTATGTTTTTCTTCCTGGACTGTTGTGCTTCTGATGTCAGGCCATAGAAAGGTGTGTTATAATGGCGAAGGAGTGAGCCACTTAATGGAGCTTCAGGGAATAACAGAGAAATGGTCTAAAATGAGGCAAGAATTAATCTTTGCCTAGATTTGCACTCACTTGTCTCTGTCCTTGTTACATAATTCATTGTAATTCAATTCATCTTTTGTGATATGTATTTTGCGCTTGTTGATATCGCCATGAAAATAAATCTGCGACATATTGCACAGCCTCATTTGGCAGGTTAAGAACCATAGCTATAGAGAAGTAAAAGGAAAACATAAGATTGTATGTTATGCGATTAAATAAAAGAGAATGTCGTGAGTATCAGGAGATAGGATGTAAATAACGTGTGGTGGGGAGGAGGAATGAGAAGAGAGCAGATGGCAATGTCTAAGAAATGGAAGGAGGGAAGAGAGATAGAACGCTGGGAATGCGAGAACACTCCCAGATCACTTACAGCTGATGTCGGCCATGCATAGCTTATTTGCATGTGGTGTCATAGTGCTTTTTCTTGGTTTACTCCAATGAATTATCGTCATCTGATTTAAGCACCATGGACAGCACCAACAAACGCAGCAGAAACCAGGGAGAAGGAAAGTTTAGCCTTGATAGGAGCGGCCTTGAAATATATAATGATGACAGAAGACCTTAAACCAACTTGTTAACCTTAAACGGTATCCACTGGAAATGGCAATGTTATTATATCAAATAGGATAATTAAAATGAAAATGGCCATATTGTAGTTGATGTAATCATGGGTTTTGCAAATGTAGAGGGCTCTGGGGTCTTGTACAGGGTAATCTTTTGAGGGCAATGTGTGTGCAAAAACTTTGATTTAATAATTAGGTTTTAGTGGAATAACTGCATCAATTTAAAATAAAATCTATTAGCAAACCTTTGGTTATTGTGTAATTTTCCTGAGATCTTCAGTAGGGGACTTCTGTATTTCTCACAGTCGGTGTATTGCTCTTTAAAATAAAAGAGTGGTTCTGAACTTACTAAGGATGTGTGGGAATAAAGCTATGAGAAGAAAGATCCGGCATTATTGGAGGAAACAAAGTTTACATTAAATATCTGTTGAGATTTTGCCATGTTTTCACTGGATATGCCTTTGAAATTGTCTCAAATCCAGAAAAATTTCCATACACAGACTTGTGTTTTTTTTGTTGTTTTTTTTTCAGGATAAATATTTGAAAACCGACTACATTCAGTTCAGACAGTTACTGAAGCACTTTCTGTAAGATACTGATAACAAATGGTGGCATATCAATATGCATATTGAATGTAAAAAACGCATCCACATTGTTTCATTGTTAGACTCAGCTCTACATTTCCATACATTTCATACAGTTGTGATCGAGGTATATATGATTACATAGTCTTATTGCTGATACCCAATTTATGCACATTCATACGTGTAGTCTCTCAATCAACCATTCAGACAGTTAACCTTGAAACAAAATGATGCCTGTGTTACAAAAGCAGAAGCATTCAGAGCCAAGCGGACTCTTCTTCTCCACTGGAGGTATCTTCTGCAATAGAAAGGGATTTGCATTTGTGGGGCATAATTTGCATGTTGCTATCCTGTGAGGGAGGGAAAAGAGGCAGAGATAGAGTAATGAAAACAGAGTGAGCGTGGGAGGAGGAAAGGAAGCTCAAGGAGGTAGAGAAGAAGAAGAGGTAGAGATAGAGGCAAAGAAGAGATACAAAGGGAGCGAGAAAGAGAGATAGGATCAGTGTGACATTGAAATCAAAAAACAAGGAAATGGTATCATGGGAGCCTGCAGGACAGGTGTTAAGTAAAAAGACGTGATATAGGCAGGAGGATGATGCATGTGTGTGTGTGTGCATGCACGAGCATCTGTGAATGAATGAAAAAGTGTTTGTTTATATCAGCGCGCCCTTGATTTCTGTGGATTGTCACTACAGTGCCACATGGGGCCAGTGCCAATTATATCCGCACTGAGCCCAT
>OMNM01054991.1:5990-18060 GCA_900302745.1 Parablennius parvicornis | reverse complement strand
AGGGGGGGGGGAAAGAGAGAGAGAGAGAGAGAGAGATAAAAGGCTCATAGCAATGAAAATAAGGGAGAGAGGAGGAAGGATTAGAGGTGTGTGAGGTGAGTGCGAAAAAAAACCCCGTAAAATTAAAGAAAATGAGAGCCGTAACCGAGGAGTACAGGAGTGATTGGATAAGATGCCAAAAATAAAGAGAGATGAAAGAAAAGGTGCCACATAGCAGCATGCTGCAAGTGTGTGTGCGTCTATGTGCATACACAACGTATGTGTGTCTATGACAGATGGAGGCAATAGGGTGACGATGAGGTGAGAAACATGGTGGGACTCGGGGACTGAAACTTGAAAGGGAAAAGTGAAAAGCATGAGAGGAGGTGATCGAGGCAGAGAAATCTGCAGCGGGGAATAGAGGCGCGGAAGCCGGATTGAGTTTATGTGCGACAGTAAAACCTGTTTAAACCTGTCCGATTTACCGTTCCCTACATTTTGTCTTTATTTTGCTCCTCTGTCTTCATCCGCCACCGTGAGTGTGAAATGTCACTGGACAGCTTACATGTGCTGGCTGCAGAGTGAGAGAAATGTCAGGCATGGTGAACTGTTGACGTACTTCACGTGTGTGACTGTGTATGTGGTGTGTGTTTATGTGCTATTTTCAGAAACCGGTGTGCATCAAGACATAAATTTGTGGTGTTCTACAGAAACACTAAGGGCATTTCCATGTATCACTGACAAAGTGGGTAATATTGCATTGTTTTTGTTTAGAATGAGGTCAGATTTGGCACAGAGTGTGTGAATATGAGCATAAAAGGACATAGGTTTGTTACAGTGAGGTCAGGTTAAGCCTTTTAGATGTGTATGTACTTTCGGATGAAAGTACCTAATGATTTCTCTCAGAAATAGTCACAATAGACTGATAACATATCTGGGATGATATAGGTCATTTATACAAACCCTGCTTGATCATGAGGAAGCAAATCACAAGTACATAAGCTTAGTGCAGCCATGCGTCCCAGTCCGAGTGTGTTTTATAACACGCCCTGAGGCGGCACGCTTCACCCAGGCCATCTCCATCAATAACAAGCTGAATCACATGTTAAAAATGTCAAGGTCCTGACCTTGGCATATGAAGTCACGACTTCTCCTTATCGACGCTCTGCATGGTCTGGAAGGCACGTATGATGTGATTTTGTTTCCAACAAAGCAAAAGAAACCAAACAGTACCAAACTTTGATGTAGTGAAAATACGATTGTAGTGGAGAACTGGAGCAGCTGAGCCATCCTCTAATAGTATTACACTATTAAATGACTACAGTATTGTGTAGATTAACTACGAAAAATAATGTAAAACGGCAACAATATGGACAATGTGCCATCAGATTAAAGCTCTTTAATACATAATATGATGCACTTTAGTAGTTTGCATTTTCACACATGAGATACTGGCTGATTCATTAGTTTCAATTCAGTATTTTTATTTTATGATTTCCTCATATTGCTTTGCACTTCAGTCTCCTAATCCAGCTGTTGTAATAGTTTTATTGTAGTCTGTCATTTCAAGAGGCTGCGGAGAAAAATTAGTTCCACTATAATCTTGCATATTTACATGTATACTCTCATAAATATTTACTGTTCCATTTCATGAATGAAGAAATTTATATAGACATTCAACACATGACAGATTTTATCAGTCGTCATTATTCATCATCATGGCCTACGGTCACAATATCCAACAATAAAGCTGCAACACAGTTGCTGTTCAATGAGTTAACAAAAAAGTCTGTATTAGATTTTGAAAATTGTGACATATTTAGGTTATAACTCTTGCATCTGTTATTTTAGGTCCCACGAGTTATGCCTTATCCTTATGCCAAGTATTCATTCCATGACCTATAACATAGACGTAGTCCTGTTCCCCACTTATTTCCCATAAAACAATATCTAACTTTCAGTGAAGTTGGACTCAATACCTTTTTGAGTAAGAAAACCAGCCGCAGACATAGAATTGAACAGAAAACACTCAAATCTAAGCATTCAATGTTCATTCCCTTCACTGATAACTAAATAGCTTTCCGAGGCATCCAAGTGCAACACAGGCATAATTAATGTTATAAATTAGATCAGTGTTTTTCTGGCTGTGAGAAGCCAAAAGGCTGTTGTGAACATCACTGAAAGTCTTAAATAAACAAGAGATGAGATGTTTAAGTAAAGAGTCTTAAATCTCAGTTCTATAATACAACATGGGGGGGTAGTAATACTGTAGCGGGGTGGTTTAAAGGGTCTGCTCTCCCACACAGAGGTTTTATTTGACTGGCTTGTTTGACCTCTGATGAGATGTATATCGGATGAAGCTATTAGGGAAAATACATCATCCTTCTTTAATTTCCCTAACTTTTCCCTAATTTCATCTAACTTTAATTTCCCTAACTACGGCAACAGTCACAATAAAGGTAAAGCAAAGACACGTCTCAGAGGTTTGATTGTTGCAAGCTTTGTCTATGTTATGTAACCGGTATTAAATCAGAAGGCAGTTCATTATCAAGGTTAATTTTATTTTAAACAAAGAGCACACTCAAGTACAATCGTGGCTTTAACCTGACAGGAGGGCAGATTACACAACTCTGGGATGTGTCGTCACAGGAAAATCAGAGGTACTTCATTATGTTTATGGATGATGGGAGAATTGCACCAAGATGTGTATAGGCATTCTGTACTATATAACAGGAAACAAACTACTATTTGTGTGTATGGTCAGTCAATACAACACAACATGAATATCAGTAGCCGCCAATACCAGGCATATTAAAAATGTATATATATTTATTAGCTTTCTTAGCTTAGCACCTGGTGACACTAAGCAATGTGATGCCCAACTTGCCCTCCGAGAAAAAAGAATAAATTGTTTATAGTGACTTGTTAAAATACGAGGTGTAATTAACATGTCTGACAGAAAAACATATAGAATTTTCCTTTGTGAATCAATCATTTATTGAACCAAAACATAATGAATAACTGGCTGACAGTTCTCAAAAACTTCAAGTATGTCCAAGATTTGAAGAGAGAAGATTGAAAACTGTAAAACAATATTCCAATTTGCCTCAAAACACTGAATCCAAAAGCAATTTGCACCATAATTTAATTCTATTATCTGCACATTGCCTACCGTGACTTGTCAAAATGCCCTCTGTGATACTTCGTCATGGCTTACTGGAGGACATTTAAATGGAAAGGAGTGGCCATTACAGGAAACGCTTACACATGTTCGAGACCTGCAGTGAAAGCGGCTTCCTTTCTTTTGTCATTGTTCCTCAATTTGGACCAACGGGCTGAACATTTGGAATACTCTAAGTGGTATTTTCATCCAGCGCTACATCTGCAAGTGCAGAATGAGCTGCCAAACTGACCCATTAACTCTTGAATTTAAAACCCCAATGAAACAATGTGACATATTTCCCTTGAAAAAAAGTGAATCACAAATGGGACTGAAGTGCTCCTCAAAGGCTCTCTGTGTTTCACAATGAAGGAAAAACTTGGCCTCCTCAATAACGAGGAAGCCATTCATAAAAGTGAGCCACCATTTCGGCAGTCTGTATTATTTTTAGTGCGGTGGCCTACATTTCACACTACCTAAAGGATGACAGCGCATGGACAGAGGGGATGTGTAATTATGTGAAGACAGACCCTTGCGTCCTCTCATCCACACTCGCTCTCTCTCTCTCCCCATATCTGGCTCCTTCACCCCTCCCTGTGAGGGGGGACAGGGAGAGAATCCAGCTGCCAGAGTATGACAGAATCCACAAATCACAGCCTTGGGGGAGCTGAGGGGGTGGAGGTTGGGGTTGGGGGGAGATGCAGAGTGGGGAGGAGGATGAGGAGGATGTGGGGTGAGAACATGGACGGTTTTGTAAATAATATGAGATAGTCTTTATCAAAATGGTGAAAAATTTATAACAATCGCAAGCTTTTATGAGCGGTTGTAAGATAAGTAATGGGAGTGATTGCCAGCTTTTCATGAGGAGTGGAAGAGAAAATGACAGCTCTAAAAACATGGCAAGAACATTAAAACAGAGACACAGATTGCTTCTCTGTGAGACAAGACAGCAGCTGGATGCAGTGATGTAGTTCTGTGCTCCTTTGTCACCCTCGTGTCATCCGTTTGTCTTTCGAAGCCATCTGCTCCCTCCATTTCTCCTCATGTGGTGCTTATTCTTTTTCTTTATTTTTCTATATCTCTGTGTCTGCGATGTCACCTCCATCCCACGATGTATTCATCCCATTTCTCTCCCTTTTTCTTGGTACAAGTGTTCTCCGCCTCTTGCCTTCCTCCTTTTATTCTAACCCGGACTGCAGGGTATATAGCAGCCAATTAGCAGTCTGTGCAGGACATGCTAACACTGCCTCACCACCACCACCACCCCCCTCAACATCACAACTCAACTCCCTCCCAGGTGGCCTTTGCAGCACTGATCTTGTGTGCCATGTTTATCGGCGATTGGTCAGAACAAACCAAGATGGGAGACGCAATATTGGAGGTTGGGGCAGCGCTGTGGTTTGTGGCGATGGTGGTGACAGCAGGGGGTCTGTCAGCGTGGAGGGCGATTTGAAGGTCAAACATGAACACGTGCACATGCACAAACACACCAACACGCATGTACAGTCTGAGAGTGTGTCTGCGGAGTATCAATCACTGTTAGACATGGTGGGTGAGCGCACTAGCAAGAGATTCACGCTTTAGGAAGCACAGAGAGGAGCCGACTCCTGATTCAACAAGACAAAAGGAGCGGAGGGAGGGAGTGGCTGAGTGCGCCAAAGGACCATATGTGTGTGTAAATGCACACATTGTGTAGAAGTTTTTGTGTGTTTTTCCACGTGACCAGGTGGACCGCCTGTTTGTGCGTGGTGCCTGTGAAGTAGCAGAGGCAAACATCCCGTTGCATGAGAAGGAGCTCCGTCGAGCTCAAAGCGTTTCCTCCCCCAACAAACAGTAGCTGTTTGCATTGTGTGGCTTTTCTGCTGTGAGGTATCGCTGTCAAAACTGCAAGTTCTATATTTTGGCCTTTTCCATATTTGTTTTCCACCTATTCAATCACACACACAGACATTTCTTATTTTGGTTTTCAACAAGGTAAATATTGCAGAAAACAACATCACAGCATTTCTGAGTGATTTCTATGTTACAAATTCAATTCAAAGTCTCATATTTTCAGAAAATGGTAAACACTGCTGATTCAATTTTGGAGAAATTATTACAAACTGACACAAGCAATAAAACAGATCCCTTCCAGGTACTGGTACAGGTATTAAAAATGCCATTTCAGATTATGCTCAACAAATATACAACTGATATGAAGCAAGTGAACAAGCACACAGAGCACATGTGATATTGTTCAACTGATCCATGTTACTTAACTGGATTATTGAAATTACAAAATAAATTATGTTTGTCCTTGCTGACAGCATCTAGTAATGTTTTAACATCGTGGAAAATATTGTTGCTTATTTCTAGAACAAGTTTGCTTTGCTTAACACTATACAAGAGGACACAGTGAACCTGACTCAGTGCATACTGTGTGTAGTAAGAATCCACCTTCCTGCACCACTAAAACCAGATTATGTCTTTCTCACAGTGACAAAACAAGCAGGATCATCAGGAAGTGGCTGTTCTCAACATAGAAAGTGTAAGTATCAGAGAATTTGAACGCCGTCAGCCTATTGAACACGTTTAATGACACTACAAGGTAAAATGTACACTGACATTTAGGATTTATGATGGCAGCAGTGTGGTGATAAAATATACAAAGTAAAAGGAGGATTGAAGTCTGTGACAATGGTATTAACTGGGGCTTAAACAGGAAGCAAATACAACTTTTTTTTCTGTTATTAATTTCACTAAATACCTCTTGTGTGTCAATCTGGCCCAACAACAACTGTTTGTAATATTTTTTTCTACCACTTCAGCAAATGAAATAACTTTTTTTTTTCAACCTAAACATATCACTTTTCGACCAGAAACTAACCAAAGAGGGATTGTGTCGCAATGGTTTCACTGTTACCATGACAACAATAGAAGTTATAGAAAACACTGCTTTGCCAAATATGATGGATCAGATACATTTATAAACCACTCAGACCAGACAGGGACCAACTGTTACACTCATTTTCATTATTTCTGGCCCACAACATTTTTCCCCGAAAAATGGTTCTTGGATCAGAATTGGTAGAAGGAGTAAGGTTATTTTAATTACATTTCATATGAATTGAAATTAGGCGTTACAAATTTTATGTCCATGTATGTTGATTTATTCAACTTAATTTTAATACCTCAGCTATTATATACAAACCACCATTTCAGTACACTTAAACTAGTCCATATTGATTTGCCACCTCCTAATGTGTCACCATGAAAATGAAAAAAAGATGTTAAAAAAGTATATTTCCGTTTGAAGTTTATTGATCTGTAATACTGTGATTCACGCAGAGAAACACATTTTCAAAAACCCTTTAGCTTCCGTAGTAAGATGGCTATCACAGCTGTTTCACTAATCTTGCAATCACAATCAGTGTTTAGGTCACAATTTGAACAGGTGTATGTGTAACACACTTTCTGCTTCGCTCTACGTTGCTGACACATGAAGAACAGATGCAGGATAAATGCTGCATGCCTGGGTCTCTGATCACTGCCTCTGGAGGTTTTTATCCTGTGATAAGTGCACACGACGCAATGAAAACCACCCGCCTTTATATTTGTCCAATTGTCAGCAACATGGGTGTAATTATAAGAGGCGAAAATCCTTTTTTTTTTCTCCACTATAGGCGTACAGTTAATATTCTTGATTGGTCGCCCCTTGCCAAGTGTTATAATGGGAGCCGTTTAGTGAAGGACAACGCCGGCTGCTGAGTTTTTATGGTGCCGCATGAGCTGAGTGATTCCAGTACGGCCGCCGCTGCCTGTAGAATATGGATGAGATCATTCCCACATACGCACACAAAATCAGCCACACGAACAAAGAAGCTCAGACACACCTCAACTGGAAAAAAAAAAAAAAAAAGCATACACGCACACACACATAAGCACACACACAAGGGGAAATTAACATGATGAATTAGGTGCCTATGTGGTTAGAGCGAGTGGCAAGGCATATCGCCTCTACAATCACATTACAAGCCTGCCATGATTAATCAGGAAGCACCGGCACCAAATAGAGCTGAGGAGAAGCGCAAGAAACCATCAAACTTAGAATACTGACTTAAGCACTTATCGAGCTGTCAAATAATGAAAACCTGTCAGAAATGTCCTGATTTTGCACTATTTTTCTTTTTTCTCAAATTAGTCACTTTAAACACAAAGGACGAATGGTTGTTAAATAATCTGGTTGTTAGTCCTCCATGAATCAGTGGAAGTGTATTTTATTCCTTCCATCAGGATGACTGCAGAATTGGCTTATGGACTTGTGCTTTTTATTTATTTTTTATTTATTTTAGGGGCATCCATGAGTGTGGTCGTACGTCTTTGTGTGAATAAACCTATTTGATGGCTGTCCAGTAAATAAAGTAGTGGAGTCTAACAGCTAGAAGATCATCAGATCTTTGTGCTTACACACACACACACACACCCCACACGCACACGTACCACACATATCACTGTCATAAACCATTATACGTCAAATTAGATCAAAGAGGAGATCGTGCTCATTTCTGTCAGCCGACCTATTAAAGTGACACTCAGAGAACTGGGCTCTTATGTAATGATGGTCTTATAGCATGTAAATCAGCCATACAGACCCCCTCCACACACACACACACACACACATACACTTGTACACAACCGATCCATATCTTATCTCATATTCACATCACACTCCAACTAATAACCAATGGCTGAATTTAGCTACTGTATGATTTATCTTATTGCTTCTTAAAGTTTAACAGCTAAATTATTAAGATATATAGCTTTCTGTCCTGCCATCTTCTCCACCTACAGCACTGCCCCTCAAGTTGTCTCCCTCTCTCTTCTCCTTTATATCTTTTCTTTGCCTTCTTTCATCCCCTCATTTGAGCTCCTACAGCTGCATCAAAGGTTCGTTCAGTAATATTTCATAAAGAAACCAATATGCATAGGCCGGGTCCTTTCTTTCCATCTGGATGCATGCATAAATAATTAAGCCTGTGCTTGATGCTCCTCTTTCACATGACCTGACAATGAGTACAAGGTGAGAGCGTATGTCCACATGTGTGGGCGTTCGCATTGACCTTGAGCACGTGTGTGTGTGGCCAAGTGTACTTCCTAATCCTCATCTACAAGTATAAGAAGCGCACTGATGAGCCTCACAGTCACTCATCAGAGCATCAAACAGGCAGATCAAACAGTCTTCACCCAAACATAAATTTTTACTAGCGTTCAGTCATGTTACTTTTTAAATCACTTTGAATAATCAACAAAACTCTGATTACTTCACTACGATATACTATTACATGGCTCTAATCACTAATGGTACTCCCAGTTGGTCTTGCTTGCTAAAGATTCATTTTTTTTGTATTTATTGCATGCCTATGCTGAAACAAATAATACATTTTGAAGTTTTCAGATGGCATTTTGATCACTCAGATGACATATAGTCTCCATGGTGACATATATGTGAAAGAAATTAGATTTAATGGACAATATGGATGAATTAATCATTTCCCTTGCCTCTTTTATCGCTACAACATTAGCCCCTAGCCGCAGCTTAAATGAGTCTCACACCAGCTCCGACACTGCTCGTGATTTATAATCCTGAGCAAGAGATCTCCTGAACAATAAAACAAAAAGCAATCTGATGTGGTCCCTTTTAAGCAGCCGCGACAATTAACTTGGGCCTGAGATGCATCAAAGTGTCACTAGTGTTTCGGGGAAATGAGATCTGAGACACTGTGAGCGCAAAGTGAAACACAAGTGTCACATGCAGGTTACTCAAATTATATAAAAGTTACCCCTGAAGATGTTCTAAGGATCTCGAGAGAGAGAGCGACATGATAGATACAGAGAAGAGATTTCAATTACTTCTAATTGTTCTCCAATTTTGGATTACGTGAAGTTAATTTTGATCTATGATAAAAATGGAAATAGAATTGCTTAGCCCAAAAGACAACAGAAGGGTCAGCTCAGGGAAAGAATATAGAATTAGAGATTTAAAAAATAAATAAATAAATACTGAAATAGCCATTAAAGCATTGAAGGCAACATAAACATATATTAAAAAATACAATAGTTGCACTCAAAATACCACCATGTTGTGACTGAGAGCTTTTACCACGTGGCTGGAATGTACCATAGTCACCACACAGAGCTGCTGTTTTTCAAGGTCAAAGTGCACCATAGGAGAACAGGATGATATGGAAAGATGTGTAGTGCCAACAGTAGTCCGAACTGGTTTGTTAACCAGAGTATCGGTGCATGATTGTTCTGTAAAGTCACCTGACAGGATCCCTACAGAGTCTCTGGAGTACTGTTAACAGGAAGAGTTACACCAAGAAAAATTATTATGTTGTAGCTAAATAAGATTGAGATGCTGTGATAAAACAAGACAAAAAAAAAATCTTATAAAACCATATGATTCCATTTGTTTTTTTTTTTTCATGGTATTTTTTTCAATTTATACATCTGTACCATGATCGATGGCAACATTTTTCAACTTTTCTATCTATCTGCTTTCTATGTTCTATTACAAATTAAAATGTGTTTATGAAATTGACAATACATATAGTTCTGTATTACAGTAAAAAAAAAAAATGCTGAGAAATGTTCACTTTATGTTAAATAGATTAAAAATGATTGAATTGAATTACTGGAACAAATATTTAAACAGCATGGGTGCAATAGATAGCACGGTCTTCATGAAGTCAGTCCTAACCTGAATTTCTAGGACTTGTGAGCCTGACGTGAAGCCTCAGGTGCTGTTTGGTCTCCGTGATGAAAGACCACGCTCAGCTGTCAGACTCAATCACCAATTCACACTTTGTTTGACTTTGGGAGGAAATGTGCACCTTTACATGAATATATGGACACATGTGGACTTACAGTGGAGGAGGACTGATCGGTGGGCTCAAGTTGTAGGCGGGATTAACACTGATGATCAGCTCCGAGCCCTTTGTTTTCAGAGGTTTACAGGTTGACGGGCCAGGTCAGGCAAGTGGGGGGGGGTCCTCCATGGACCATGATGTTCACAGATAACACTGTGATCTGCGGAAAGAGAACAGAGCGAATTCAGGACAGTCTGAAGAGGTGGAGGTGTGCACTGGGGGATAGATGAATGAAAGGCAGAAGGAGCAAAATAGAGATAAAAAAACGTGACAAGTGAAGAGGGGGAAGAGCAGGATGACGGAGATGCAAAGAGTAGAGGTGATGAAGTCGGATTAGTGTTAATGCAAGGGGTCAAAGTCAGCTGAAAGTAAGGGGTGAGTGCAGAAGAGTGCAGGCAGGATGGAGTGGGTGGAGAAGACTGTCAGGAGTGATTTGTGGCAGTGGAGACCCACAGCGGTGAAAACCAAGCTTCAGAAACGTTACAGAGAAATGACACCAAATGAGAGGTGGCAGATTTCTGGCAGCTGCTAATGTTATAATTTCTAAAAATTATTATAAATGTATGTCATTACTGCTCAATAATTTATATATAGCATATGACAGTCCAGCAGTGTGTCACAGACTCTGAGGGTCAGAGAAAACATGGAAAAAAGCAGGCTTCAAGACATTTCTTTCAGTCAGTTGTTATTCTCAAGAGTGCCGAGGATCACCAGAGCTAAGTTTGTTACCTGCCTCCAGAGAAAATCTCCCAAAAAAAACTGCCAATAGCTCAGGCGGGTTGTAACACAGTGTTTTCTCTGGCTCTGTAATTTAATTTTCCTCAGCCTCTTTATTTCTCAATTTTATTAAGACAATTGCAATGAATCGATCCTAAAGGAAGAATTCAACACATTAGAGGTAAACGCTTAGACTAGTTGTAGTTAATAAAAAAAAAAAAAAAAACATGTTTTAGTGATTAGTACAGTCACCACAAAACAGGTTTAATGGGATGAAGTCTTCATGCTCTCCCTTCACCGAGGTGTGTGTGGAGGTTTGTTGGACCTGTGATGGACTAGCAACTTCTACAGATTACTACCTGTCATTCACTAATCAGTGGATATATTCCTAATTGTGAAATTAAACACATTGTGTTAATTAAAGCTGTATAGAAAATTGATACCTTTAAAGATAAATGAAATACTTTACATTGAAAGCTTTTTTTAATGACAAAAAAAGTCAACCATGTATGATTCATTATGTAATGTACTACAGGAGCTGCTGCAGAAAATATATCTGTCATACAAGACTGAAATACCTAATGAATGCACTAATTCTTAGAAAATTGTATGGAATACAAATCATAACCAATGTGTCTGATACAGAGGATATCAGACCCATCAAGGGCTCTGAGCATGGTGGCATTTATTGACAGTGTGTCATACACTCGTGAGAATTCTATCAGAGTACTCTGAACCCTACATGCCCATCATCCATCTCTGTCACTTTTTTTTTTTGCATTTGAAACTAAAAGCCACAACGCCTTGACAATTTGAAAGCCCTCCAGTGCTTTATACACGGTACAGCCATATGTTGACCTAGTCTTGTTTTCATGAAAGATTCATTCTGGCAAATTAGCCTAATGTATGAGACCCAAATTCACTCCGGTTACATAACTACAGTTCTTTTACCCCACCAAATTTCTGCAGTTGATGGAGGGAGATGAAGGTGATTATGTAACACCCTGAGATTCACACACTTGTACGTACATGTCCCGATGTTTTGCATGCATGCATGCACGCACACACACAGACACGCACACATAAAAAGTTCGGACTATTCACAAACACGGACATGTGGGAAGACATTAAAACAAAAGTGGGCGCTCTAAAAACATCCGTAAACAACTGTAAGATCGCAAGAGAGTTTCAGATGACTGTGCAGCACAATTAGCTCTTCATTCTCTTCTGAATAATTGAATCCTCAGAAGTTAAGAAGCACTGGCCAGGGGTTTGCTTTGTTGTTTCTAGAAAAACAATTAGAGAG
>OMNM01054905.1:14037-33227 GCA_900302745.1 Parablennius parvicornis | reverse complement strand
GTCCACACCGGTCCACACCGGTCCACACTGAGTCCACACCGGTCCACACCGGTCCACACCGGTCCACACCGGTCCACACCGGTCCCCACTGAGTCCACACCGGTCCACACCGGTCCACACCGGTCCACACCGGTCCACACCGAGTCCACACCGGTCCACACCGGTCCCCACTGAGTCCACACCGGTCCACACCGGTCCCCACTGAGTCCACACCGGTCCACACCGGTCCACACCGGTCCCCACTGAGTCCACGCTGGTCCACACCGGTTCACGCCGGTCCACACCGGTCCACACTGCATGATCCTTATTCCACTCTGTGATCTATTTCTAGATACTTCTGCTTGGAAATAAACTCTCTTGTAATTTAGCTTCTGTGTGTGTGTGTGTGCGTGTGCGTGTGCGTGTGCGTGTGTGTGTGTGTGTGTGTGTGTGTGTGTGTGGTGTGTGTCTCTCTCTCTGTTCAGTCATGGGTGGATCATTGTGCACATGGATTCCTCTGCAATGTTTAATTGGCTAAACATTGTTTAGTCCACTCAGTTACTTTTATACCTTCATTTTTATTATTTCCTTGGTCTCTTCCTCTTCGCTGCCTTCACCTCCGCCTCATCCTGCTCTTCCTCCACTCACAACATCTTCCTATTTGCTCCATCATTACAATCTGGAATGTGGTGTCTGTCTTTTATTTACACTATCGCTCTTCTTTGGGACTTTCTGTTCCCCCTCTCTTTCCTCTCTCCGTCTTTCATCTGGCTGTGCTCCAGATTCAGCAGGACTTTCGCCTGTGGTCGTAGTCGTCAGGACTCGGTGGATCCTGTACGAGACGGCCATCTGCTGCGAGGCCCCGGGGCCCGTGTCCCCAGGTACTTTCATATATGTGCTCGTTACGTCCCGGGAAAGAGCGTTAACACAAAGAACACGGCACGGTTTTTAGTGTGGTCACCACCTCGTGACTGGAAACAGTCAAGACAGATTTAATATGAAACCAACTCGTCCAAAAGCAGTGATTCTTATGATGATTCATTACTTCTGTGTGGGAAGAATTCATGCTCATGTGACCACAACAGTACGTTGAACATGTTTCTTATGCTCTGTTAATCCATAACCTAAACAGTATTGATTAGTGAAAACTGATAAGCTACAACCATGTACAGAAACTACGTGTTTGTTTAGGTATGTATGTATGTATGTATGTATGTATGTATGTATGTATGTATGTATGTATGTATGTGTTTGTTTGTTTGTTTATCAATTGGCAGAAAATGTTTTAAAATTAAACTACAGTTTTTTGTTATGTACCACCCCATAATTCACCAATATTTTTTCAGCCAATCAAATCTGAATTCTATTCATAGATAATTAATAATTCTCAGATATATTTTTCGAAAAGATTCATTGTTGGTGACCTGTTTATATGATTTAATCAGAGTTTTGTGTCAGAAAATATTTTTGATGCAGTAACTGTTGTTTTCCAATTCAATGTGTTCAGTTCAAATAACAAAAAACTTTTCTGAACATATGAGCATGAAAATAAGAGATTTTTTTTAAAGACAAAAAAAACTATAACGTTGATGTGAAATATAATTTTTTTTTCTGACTGTATAGACAAGATTTATTCTGAATGAAGTCGACACTCTCACAACTTACCTGAGCTGATCTCAGATTCATAAAGTTAAAGAGAAGTTCAGTCCGTTAAGGTTCTGCAACAAAACTGAGGCATCAATTCAAAACAAGGGTTTTTATTCTCATTGAATATCAACATATTAATAACTTGGCTTTTTTTCACCCTTTTGTCCTTGACGTGCTTCAGCCATAAAAACTGAAAGTGATTTCTTCTGTTAAGGCAGAGCTGTACTTAGTTACTCTCCCATGACATTTATAGAATAGAATAGAATATTATAGAATAGAATAGAATAGAATAGAATAGAATAGAATAGAATAGAATAGAATAGAATAGAAATGAAATATTTCCCAGAAGGATTAATGAAATCACAGATATTTATGTGGAAAACTCAATTTCAACAACAAAAAAGACCATGGACACAGAAAACTAAAGTGATGATAATTTAGCGGCTGCAATTATAATTGATTAGAACTCAGGAGATAATCAAAGTGATAAATTCACCAAATTTAATGGTAATATTTTCTATATTTGTTAATCAGATCAATTTTTCCCATGAGAAAATATAAGGAAAAGACCAAAGTCAATTCACACTCTTCTCTGTGTGGGTATCAGAACCAGAGTAGAGATGAAAACGAAATAATAAACAACCGAAAGCCTGAAACGAGACCATCACTTCCTGCCAGAAATAAGCAAAGCGTGACGCTCATTTAATGGATGTTTAATGATCAAATCTGCAGCGTTTTTGTTGGCGATGGTATTCTTGAAAATAGCCACAGCAGAGATACATGAGTGGAACAAACTGAAGCAAACAATTAGGAGGTAGATCATGTGGAAAGATTGAGACGTACTAATTCTATATCTTGTCTCTTAACAGGACACTTGTTAAAGTACTCAGAGACTAATGAAATATACAGTGTATTAGGAAAACAAAACAGTAAGGATACGTGAAACATATGTAAACACAACTGTATGACATCTCCATATAGTAAAATCTACCGCACGGTGCAGAACCGACTAAAATCACACATTTCTCCTCATTTATAGATTTAAGATGTTTTTAAATTGGTAAGATCTCTAGCAGCCCATTGTCACGTCCCTCTCACCACTGAGTTCTACTGTTCCATGATTTCATATGTTGCAGGAAAGATTTTCTAAAAACGTTCTTACAGGACAGACATTGTGCATGTTTTGCATGTATGAGTTTGATTTCTGTGGCCATGTTGTCACTTTGGAATAAATACGGAGGTTATCAAACATGGTCACTTGCCTCATGGGGTGTTATTGAGAAAACTTGATGCTGCCCACGTCGAGCGAACAGGGTTTTATATGTAAATGAAGAATTAGAAATATAAAATAAGAAAAAATAAAAATAGTTGTGAGGCTTCAACTCAATTTTTTTTTTTTTTAACCATTTTTGCATTTTCACTCAGGCTGAAAATAGAAACTGCCAATTACTTTCCCACCAACCAGCAGCAGCTTAACTGACAGTTTTAGCTTTAGTACATGGAACAACTTAAAAACACCATTAAACTAGAATCTCACTTAACCAGTTGGTTGCACAAGTGTACATTTTGTACAGTAATAATCAGGAACTACTGAACTTGAGCGACCTTTCCAATGCAGCATAAACAGTCATATGCAGGGATGCGGCAGGATGGAATAAATATAGCGTGCCCTAGTTATAGCAGTCATTACACCGCCACCTGTCCTCCAGGTGTCTGCAGCGAGGGGAAGGCTCCAGCAGGCACCAGGCGGTGGTCAACGCGTGGGTGGGACGGCGCTGGGGGGGGAAGCGTCAGGAGGACGGATGAGGGCGGCTGCTGTTGACACCGGCGCACTGCGTCCCTCATCAAACACAGTACAGTGCACCAAAAGGCCACCAGCAGCGTAACCTTCAGCAGAGCTCTGACGTCTGCATTATGGCTGGTGTGTAGGCTGGGTGGCACCTCCACAAAGAGCTGACTCTGCACCTTCGCTTTACTCCACATATTAATATACCATGAATCCACGTTGAAGGTTTAACATCCTGGAGATGTTTAATGTCTTTATGCATACATTGACTACGTCTAAAAGATTTATGTATATACTCTGAAGTACGGACGGATATCTTTGCTCATTCTCACTTCCAGAGAGCGAAACCACAATGATTTGAAAGAAATGTGGCAGCTGATTTAATGGAATTTCCTACTTATAATAAATTTTTTTTTTAAACCTTAAAATACAAAATTATACAGTAATGTTGCATAGTTTAAATACAAACATCTCTAAAATATCTATTATACTAATGTCATAATTTAATTCTTTTAATTGGTTCATGAGCATTGAGATATAAGGACAGTTGTAACCCAGTTGCCGCCAGTTGTCTGTAAAAGTATTACAAACCAAGTTGCCAATATCCCTCAAAACTACTGAGTTCTCCTTTTAGCAGGCTGAAGTCAATGTGGGATTTTGCCTTTAATGCACAATAAACAGCACTTGGGTCCAGATCTATGCATTGCATCTGTTTGAAATGAAAATCAGTGATTTTTCTTGAGAGAGTTTTTGTGTTTAATTGGGGATTTTCTCCTCTACCGCATTGATCTCCATGTTATCACAGGTAGTGAAAACACAACGGTGAGGGCTTCGTCAATAATCTCTGGGTTACAGCTCATTAATAGGCAACTTTTATTCTAGAGCAGTGACAAAGTCTGGTGCAAAGCAACCAAACATCACTGGCCAGGTGACTGATTAAAAAGCACAAGGCGAGCGAACCAAGAATCACAGTGGGAGCGAAAAGCCAGAAACCTGGACGGGTGGAGCAGAGTAATTAGGTTAAGTATCAGTAATCCTTTCAGCTCATTAAAACACCACAGCTCCTGTTTAAATAACCAAACAATATGACTATTTCATCAAAAAACACAATGCAGCCTGAGCAGACGACCACACTGATGAGCCTGAAACCTATGAATCAGAGAAGAAAGTGTGTGAAGCATCCACACCCTGGAGGTTTCATCATAATACAGCTTTAAAACAATGACTGTCAATTCCTCAGAGAGAGATGAAAGAACTCCAGACATCCCAGTAGAACCCACAACATGAAGTCACCGCTTGATTTATGACTTCTTACTTCCACTGTAATGTTGGTAAATGTTTTTATTGGCACAATAAAAAAGGCAGTTCATGTGTGATTGTGTGGCAACAGCCTATGTGGGAACTATGTGTGTCTGTGTGTGTGTGTCCGTTTATCTGTGTTTATATTAGGTAAAGCAAAACTAGCTCGACTGGTACAGAGTCCACACCTGGGAGTGTAGACCTGTCCCAACAGGCTCTGCTTTAAATTAGCCAAGGGGGTGGCAACACATTCACCAGAATGGAGCAAAGTATAATTATGAACGCAGTTCCAGCACAATAAGTCATGGTGGCGTCTGTGTGTGTGACCTTTTACAGGACAAACAAGGACAAGACCCAACCTTCATGCACTGACAACCTGCAAAATCCTGCAGACATACAGACACATAATCCGACACAACCTGCAGGTGTAATAGATTAAAACTCAATAGTAGTTTGTAAAATTGCACTTCACTTCCTGGTAAGACCGAAAAGATCAAATCTGTACTTGAGAAGCCCATTAATTCCTTAAATGTGTCTTCACGCTCACAGCATCATTTGTACCGTCATGTAGCAACAGCCGTCGCATCGTAAAGGTAAACGTGATTACTGCGTAAAAGCGCATTTACGCGCATATTGAAGGAGAGGGACGGCGGCAGAACGCGTCCACGCAACAGGCAAGTGGGTAGGAGACGGAATATGATACGAGGCGTGGGTTGAATATAAACTCGCAGAAAAGCCCAGTCACTTAAATGACATCAGGCTGCTTTTAATGCTGCTCCGAACGGGACTGCGCCAGACAGTCTCCTACCTGTCCACGGTCCAAACGGGCTCCGATGTCTTCTCCTTAAATCACCGTGTTGTTGTTGTTGTTGCGTTGACCGTTAATTTCCGTAAACAACGTCGTTTCAAGCCGCATTGCTTTTTAAAGTGCGTAAAAAGAAAAAGGCGTCAGCGATAAATAACACTGTCGTAACGAGTCAAATGATTGATTTTTCGTAAAAATAAAAATGAAATAAAACAAAGAAAAGAAAGGCGAAAATGAAGCGTGTTGCAGCCGCACGGTGAAGAAAGAAGAAGCGAGGTCTGGCTGGACGGCGGCGACTGAAATGTCTGCAGCAACTACATTTGTGCGCACACGCACACATACACACACGCACAGAGACACACGCACAGATTTGGGAAAAAAAAAATCTGAGGGAGGGCTGTGTGGAGAGGGAGGAGTTGGAGGTTGGAGGAGACGCTTGTCTTGTTGTGTGGAGATAACATCATTAAGCGGAAGCAGAGTCACGACCAAAGCGCTGTCGGTATAAAGACACACCACCGTTATAATAGAAACAAATCAGCGCGTGGAAGCAAGTAGACACGTTCAAGTTGGATGGAAGACTTGACAGGTAAAGACGAACACGCATGACGAGTGCCAGTGGTTTGCAAATTGTGGGGCGAAGCTCCTCTGGGGGGCGCCATAGAGAGGGGGGGGGGCAGGAATAAAGAGATTTTGGAATATTTTTGAAGCCTGATTTTAACATTTACTCCAATGTCCATCCGCTGCAGCCTTAACAACAGCTCCTCCTCCTGGAGTGCACCAAAGCACAGATAACAATAATATTATCCAGAAGACTAACAGCTGAAGACCTTATCAAGATGCTGGTTAAGGCTGGTCAGAGAGTCTTTATCCACAGTTAAGCGACTCCCATGGGCTGAAGGGCTCCTTGGCGAGGAGGAAGCATGCTCGCAAGTGGAACTGTTTGGTCATAACGACCATTGAGACATTTGAGGGAAAAAGGGGAAAAACGCTCGTAACCCTTTGAAGACCATCCCAACTATTAATCATGGGGGTGGCAGCATCATGTCGTGGGGCTGTCTTGCTGTAGGAGGACCTGGTGCAATTCATAAAATAGATTACATCACGAGGAACGAACATCATGAGGACATATTCATACAATTTAAAGGCAATGCTACCAAATGCTAAAGAAATGTAAACCTTTGAGTTCGAATAAAGTCATCAAAGGTTCTCTAAGAAATTCTCTCTCATTATTCTAGCATTTATTGTGGCAACAAATATTTTTCGGGATTCTAACTGACCCAAGACAAGAGTTTAATCTGACTTAACTTCAGTGAAAAAAAAACAAAAAACATTTGTGTCTTTTTTATAAAGTGCACGTGAATTTATGAATGGTTTTGAGGAGCAAGCCATGAAGTCAACACTCACCTCAGTAGCTGCACGAGTTCTGTTTTAAAACTCGAGCGCCCCCTGCTGGTGAGTAAGATGTTTTCAGGTGCAACACAAAAGCTGGCAGTCTTTTGTGCTCTGGCGAAGACAAAAATAGACACATGGAAGGAACTACAGAGTGACTCGTGTCATGTAAAAGCATTTTTATATAAAAAACAGACTGAATAAGTAGTTCCCACAATATTAGTAATTAATGCTATACATTTGAGGTATCTATGAAAACTTCATTCCTTTGTTACTGAAAAACAGCTTCACATTTTAAAATGTACACATTTCAGACGAGACAACAATTTGGCAAACATTAAAGGCCGATACTCACAAATAGCAGAGTTGTTTTCAATACAAAAACTCATTACATTGTTCTTTCGAGAACTAGAAACAAAAAAAAACAAAAAAACAGGACCGCTTTTGTTCCAGGTGACATCACAATTGTTGAAATGTGTTTAGAGTGTAGAAGAACAGTGCTGAGGGGCAGTGTCGTCACTGCAGAGGTGAATGTCAGTTGTTTAGATGAAATACAATCAGTAAAAAATCTGTGAAAGGCATATTCTAATAAAATTTGGATTTAAGATAACAGAAAGGGCCAAAACTCGGCACACTTTGTATTAAGACGCCCCAAAATCCATGTACGCCACTACCACTGCTCCACATTGTCCAGGTAGTCCTCCCTGGGGTTGTCCTCCTCGCCCAGCCACCAGTCCGCCAGGTCAGACTCCAGAGCGTCTTCAGCACCGTGCTCCTCCTGCTGAACGTCAGATGCAGCCGAGCGGCCGTCGGTCATTTGCGGCGCCTCTGTGAGCTTCTGCTGCCTTCCCTGCTTCATGGCGAGTTTACCACGGAGCCGCCTCCTCTCCTGTTGCCGCCTCTCCCTGGCCTGCCTGTGCCTCAGCTGCCTCGCCACCTGGTAACGCTGCAGGAAAAGGTCGCGGGCGTACTCGTAAAACTCCACGTCATACTGGTTTAGCTGGCGGATTTTGTGTTGTATGTCAAGAGGCACGTCGACGCTGGAGGCGTGGGTGCCGTTGAGCTGCGTGAAGGGATCGATGAACTCCAAGTTGAAGGTTCGCTCAAACAGGTACTGGGTCTTACGCTGGTACTCCGTCAGTCCGAAGAACGCCATGCTCCTCAGGTTGCGTTTAGCGCTCTCCAGAATCACGGCCCAGCGGTCCTCCTCGGTCATAGTGGAGACGTTGTAGCATCCCACCAGGCTGAGGTCGGCAAGCATGCGGGTCTGCCGGTTGTTTGCCAGGTTGTACGGGCAGTCCATGAACTCCTTCAAGGAGCAACCTGACCAGTCATCGCCAGAATAACAGCTGGGCAATTCTGACAGTGTTGGTGAGCGTCCGTCACACACGTGTAGCGAGGCCCTCCAGGTAGCACCACGCTGCACATGTCTCCACTCACTTAAGTAGCGTAAAACTGGATCTCTTAAAATGGTGATGTAGAAATAGTTCCTATGGAGACGGGGGGAAAAAAGAAAAAAAAAAACGATTGGATTTTACAACACAGCAGTTAAAAAAAACAAACAAACAAAAAAACAGCAGCAGTTTCAAAAACAAAACATTAATTACCAGAAGAGGAAGGTACCAGTGGGGAAACATGAGACATCCCTGACTGGACAACGGTGCACTTTGGCTTTGAACCGGAAGTCACTCTGCCTGTTGTTTGCTTTTCCAAACATGAACGTTACCAGGTCCCAAATGTAGCTGCCAACGTCCAAGAATATTTTTTACTCGGCTAATACATACAAGGGGATACTGGATATGTTCAGGACTATTCACAAGATGTTACCTGGTACAGTAAAGATGTTTGGACCGCATGTTAAGCAGTTAATATTAATAATAACTAACACACTAGCTGAGCCCTCGGAAAATATTCCCTGATAAGTGGGTGGAAGAAGATAAAACCCGAATTTTTGGGGGTGTTATTTCAAAATTTGATCTGTTTCCCATACTTTTGTTGTCATAAAATCATAAATAATGATCCCATTTACATAATTAAAACAGCAAAATGGACCTCAACCCGTATTATGATGTGTACTGAGTGTCAATTGATCATAAAACAACGATTTGAAAGTCCCAATCCAGTGTCAGTGATATGGAAAATATGGCCAAGAGGGAGGAGGTAGATAATGAAGAGGATGGGGCCCAGGACTGAGCCCTGGGGGACACCAGAGGAGAGGGGTGTACAACCGGGAATTGTAAGATTGTAATTGAACATTTGGCTGCTATTGCTAGTTTAGTGTAGCAGCAGTGAAAAGTGAAAAGTGAAACGATGTGGAGTCAACAGGTGGTCTGCAACCAGGGGACCAGTGAGGCACAGTCCCAGTCAACAACTTATTGTTAAAGATCAAACATGTGTACGCATGAAACATGAGTCACAATGTTTCAAAGCAGGTTGTATTTTATTGTTTAATCAATCCTGGAATTACAGTTTCAGTGGAGTGGTTCGTTTGCAGTGACAAGCGTCACACAAACGTGTCTATGTTTTTTGCACATTGATCATGTAATTCACTGACACATGTACATGTATTAACCATCAGTACACATATTACAGTGCAAGTACGCATCCTCATAAAGATCCGACCACAACACATATTACAGATCACTGGGGCAACTTTATCTCTTTGCACTCGGGTTTTGTGTAGATCAACTCGAATATTACAATCAGGGCAGAAGTGGCAGCTCGTTCATGCACTGGGAGTGGACGAACCTGGAATGGAAAATGAGATTTCATTATTTTGATATTGTCACAAATATATGAATTATTCAGTTGAATATTTAACAGTGTTTTTTTTTTTTTAATCCCTTAATTTATCTTCATTCATTCAGTGTAATTCACACAAGAGGTTATACCTGGAGAATCGGAGGACAGGAAACAAACATTGTGATAATGGAGGTGTAAGTGGAACAACAACAACAACAAAACTTACCTTCTCTTCTCGTTCACTTCATCCAACCACACGAAGCTTCCAGGGATTCGTAACTCTTCAAGTTTTCCGCTGTGTAGGCACTTGTATCGTAGAACAGGAAATTAACTATTTGAAAATTAACTCCCACTTCTTCACGTAGCTTCACGTGCTGCCATGTCGACATATTGACAGGTCTGCTCAGTAACGTAAGACTCTGTTAGAGGCGTTCTGTTTGTTTACATTCAGGTGTGACGTCATATATATCAAGCTGCCTTTCCTCATCTCCGAACAAAAACCCCGTGACAGGTATGTAGAGTAGGTCCTTTTAAAAACGTGAACGTCCAGTCGTCCAATCAGGATGTCTCATGCTGCCCACTGGTACCTACCTCTTCGAATATGGTGTTCTTCGATTTGTCGTCGTGTTTTTTTCCCCCCAATTTGTAGTTGTGTTTAGTGATTTGTTGATGTGGTTTGTACTTCAGGGCCACCGTATTTCAGTGACAAAACATCCACAAAAGGGCCTGTGTTTCATCACATCAATGCATATGATCTGTCAAAAGCAAAGATGCAAAGAACACACCATGTGAAGCGAGAGCCTCTTTATCTGTCCTGTCTTTTTAAATTTTAGTGATTGTTGAATTTTGAAACATTTGTTTAGGTAGATTATTTTTCCACATTAAAAAAAAAAACGATTTATGCATAACTGAACCTCTATATTGATCCAAATTCAAGGATGGGGAAATATAACAGTTAGAGTAGACGATCCACCCGCATCAATAAATGTGTAAAGACACGGCCCTACCTGGGGAGGTTGCTGGGGGCTTCTTGGGAGTCCATGCGTGACGGGACACAGCTGGTCAGCTCCGTCCAGTCTGCATGAAGCCCGCAGCTCCAGCCGGTGGAGAGTCGAGAGAAAAGCCAGGTCTCGGTTTTACCTGGTCGGAAACAGGTACATCTTTTCTGACCCGCGTGACACTCGCAGGGTCTCTCCAGGTGCATGTTTCGCACCAGGTGCCGACCGAACGTGGTGCCGCCGGTCTTCTGGATGTGCAGGAAAACGATCACGTCGTCCCCCTTGATGTTGAAATCTACGACTCGACTCAAGTCTTCCTGGGAGAAGTTGTAGCGGGGGACAAAGCGGGCCAGAGCGCCGTCCTCTGCGATGTACGGGTCTTTAGGAGACCCGCCGCTGCCCTCGCCTCCTCCGGAACCAGACGCGAAGCCGCCCACGTTAAACCACGATCCCACCTGGAGACGCGCGTGACACTTGGAGTCGGTCGGACACGCGTACTGAATCACAACAACACCGAAGAGCAGCGCCAGCAGCAGGACGACCGGGAGTCGGTGGCGACTGCTTCTGCAGCGTTTCCCAACCATCTTCCCCGGACGGACACAAACTCATCACTCAGGCCGTGCGGGGCGAACCTCCTCAAGCCGGAGATTAACGTGGGAGAGGCCGGGTAGTGGTGATGGGTCGGACCGGGCCGCTGCTCGGGAGCGTAGGTCGAGAAATCCCGGGGCCGTTTAGCGATGCGCACATCGACGCTTGAGTCTTTTAGTGGGAGGGGGAGTGGTGACGTCATTGATTACGTCCGAAGCCTCGCTGCTTCAGGAAGTGGTTCTAGTTTTTATTTTTTATTTTTTATTAAACAATAATGTACTTACACATGTACCAAACCACAAATACGCCAAAAATAAATTAAGTTAAATTAAATTAAATTTTTAACAATTGCACAGGTGTTAGGGGCAAATATAAAATCAAAATGTTGTATTAAGTACAGGCTGTTATAGTTTTAATCGTTTTTTGTTTTTTTTTCGGTGTGCTGAAGTTTTTGAATTCCTTGCAAAAAAACTAAAAAGATTTTTTTTCTCAATAATTTACATTTATGAACATGGAATTTTGACATATTTATAATGCAAGAATAAGTGCCCTCCCCCTGCTTTGGTGGTGTTACATGTAGGTGCTTCAAGAGCTCGTCCTGATTTAATAATGGCCGTCCTGTACAGCCTTTCAAGAACGGACAGGTCAGGGTGTCATGTTTGTTTTATGTGGGTGCCAGGTCACTGGAGAACTGGGAGAAATGAAACTGCTGATAGATTAGCTAAATAATCCTTGAATGAAGAAACAATAGAATTTGATGTATCAATAGGCAAAGGGGAATGGAAAAGCATCTGCAATGAAACGATTGAGAAAATGTGGCAACAGGAGTGGGATCAGGAGCGGAAAGGTCCTTTTCTATTCTGCGCAACCATCAGTGAAACGTAAAAAGTGGACGAGTACACTGGGGTGGAGAGATGACGTTATTTTAACCAGTTTAAAAGTGATAGGAAAACATCTGAATGATTTGTGCAAGTGTGGTTAATCAGAAACAGTAATTATACTTGCTTATAAGTATTTATATGATTTATATGACATTGAAATTATTTACCGGGCAAGCAGGGGAGTAATTATTTGTGGCAATATTTGTTAAAAATTCGATTTTTTAAAAATGTGTTGTCTGAAAACTTGAATTTTGTTCAAATTTGTATCTTAATGTGAGATTGTTAAACCGTATAAAAATGTCAAAATCTATAGACATCAGACTGTTGTTGAAACATTAATTACCTAACATTTGATCATTTGCTGTACATTACACAATATTCAAACATGCAGAATGAAAACAACCTGCAGATCAAGCAGAGACAAAGGTGAAGGCACTTTATATACTTATGCCAGGTTTCTTTTTTTCTTTGCTATATTTCAATATTATATCAATAAGGCTGAGATGGGTTGTGCGAGGCAACCACAAAATGAAAGACTAATATGAACGTAAATGATGTATCATACTGATTATTTCAGTTTTTCCAAGTATAAAGATAAACTAGTATGACAAAAATAAACCAAACCAGCCCTGAGCTCATGCCCAAACTGATCACCGGTTTGGTCCTATGCGCGACTGTTGATTTATACTAAGTTTTTTCACACACCAACATTCATTAAATCAGGCCTTATAAGGACAAACATGTGTCCACACTGCCACCTGCAGGTATTTTTTTGTAACTGCTTTTGGCGTGTCAGATGATTGACGGCAAAAGGCAGTCAGACCGGCTACCTCATATGTCCAGTGTCAAGCTAAAAAAGCTGTCAAAGAAACTGTTCAGAACAGGCCACTTGCTGCACTTGTTAACTCTCGGTTGTTAATTGCAATGCCGCACTTTATTTACTTTTCAAAGGCTTTTAAGCTACAATTTGCACTGTTTCAATAAATAGAACAAATTTTATCAACACATCTTTGATTCATTTTGTCCAGTATTTGCAAGCTGTAGACTCTCTGTCCAGACAGACATATATTGTGTAATTGATGTTTTTAGTTTTCAGTTCAATTAATTATATCCAAGTAAATGGAACAATCACGAGATGTCACCAAAATCACTCTGTCCCCTTTAAACCTTTCAGAAAATGATAGAAGTGTATCGAATTATATCGTGAGCTGAATATCGTGTCTTGTATTGTATTGTGAGATTAGTGTATCGCTACAGCCCTAATGCCATTATGGTATTATTTATCTAAGGTACTTTTTTTTACCAAATTGGATTTATGATGTTCTTGTCCAACTAGTTATTCCTATATAGAGATGCCACTGAGCAAAAGAGATCGCTTACAGTAATACAACCATGTAATCTAATAGCTCAATCAAGTAAAAAAAAAAAAAAAAAATCTAAACAAACAACAACAACAACAAAAACAACAACCCTGCTTTGGCAAAGTTAAAGAAGAAATCTTGGAATATGTGCCATGTTCATTCTGTATGTACCACTCAGCTCTGCAGGTATTTGATTTGTGTAGATTCCGCTCTAGTTCAGTGTCGGTTTTAATGTGTGCATCACGTTTTCCTACGTTTGTAATAATACCTTTTATGTTTAGTCTTCATGGCTATTTTAGTGGATTTGGTGAAATTTCAGTATCTATCATGGCTTCATGCTTCTAATTACACTGCTCCCTACAGGTTTGGCATCCTCATAGTCGCTCTGAGCCAGGTGTATATGTGATAAGTGTAAAATACTTTCTTTTCTTTTTTTTGTAAATGATCAGGTGTAAATGAATGTGGCTTATTTGTTTATTTGTTTTTTACACGTAGATGGGGAAATATCTGTTTTTAAAAACCCAGGTACGTGTAAACGTGACCTGAGTCGGTTCATTTCATCAACCTTGTTTTGTCTTTGTCCTCGTCCCTGCTCGCCAGTGTTACCTGTTCGCTCTTTGGTTTTAGGACTCTGCTGTTTTGGGATTTTTATCTTCTTGGACTTTTATTTCTGCAATAAACTCTTTTTTAAATGCAACCTGGTAAGTCTGCGTTTAGGTCCACCGGCATTTCACGACATGTACAATGAAGTGGGCTTTACACACTCGAGATATCTTTTTATTTCTGTCCTTAGTTGTTGATTGCAGAATTCCCAGCTAACATCCGCATGTCTTCTAATCCAGCAAGAGTAAAACATTTTCATACAGTAATCATGTTGTGTAACACCTTCTGCATGTGTTGTTCTTATTGAGGGTGTCAAGCACGTGGCTCGCCAGTCAAAACCGGCCCACATGAGATTTCAATCTGCTCCATGGGATGCATTTCCACAGTGCAAAAATCTCAGAGATTAACTGGAATTTTTTGATAAAAGTGGCTACAGATTGGAAATGAAGGTGCATTAATTTAACTCACCAATCATCACATTAAAATATAATGCCTTAATCATGTTGAGGGAATTTCACATGGATCCTTACTACTACTTAAAGGTCTAGTAGACATAAGCTGTGTAGATACTAAATAAATTAATTGAACACATAAAATAACAACCACCTGATGCTTCACTCAACATATTGCAATGGAGAGATTGAAAAATAGCAATCTACATAATACACTTATATGTTTAAGTAGAAGGTTTTTGGCAGTTTCACTGCATTTTGCACCTGTTAACATTAAAAAAAGGCCTCATGTTGATATTTACTTCCATAATTTCCAACCTGTTATTTTTGTTCTGCTATTCTACCATTTAACAAGTGTGGCTCAATAAAAAAATCAAAGTAGGCTATAAACTGCAACAGAGGGGACCAAACTAAGGCCCAAAGGCCAAATATACATGTGATGCATCAGTTGCGAGAATCTGCTGAATAAAAAGAGTTACAATACTGTCATTGTGAGTTCCCACACACCTCTAGTCAATGTCAATTACTCTTGTGGGTCCAAATACTGAGTGGGCCTTTCTTTGTAAAGTTTGCATGTTGTCCCCTTGTCTGCATGGGTTTCCTTCAGGTAGTCCGGTTTCCTCCGGCAGTCCAAAAACCTGCATGTTAGGTTACTTAGCGACATTAATTTAATCATCAGTGTCAATGTAATTGTGAGTGTGTAGTTGTCTGTCTGTGTATTTGCCCTGTGATGGACTGGATGGACTGTCCATGGTGGACCCTGCCCTCACCTGTCCAGCTGCTCCTGCTCTCACATATAGTTAGCTGGGATAAGCTCCAGCACCTCACAGCCCAGCACAGGATAATGTGTTCAAGAAGATGAATGTAAAATGGATGGATGAATTTGAAATGTCACGGTTCTAAATAGACAAACATGCTGTACAATCTCAATGTTTTTTTTTTTTTTTTGGTGAATAAAATTATGAGTTGTATCAGCTACAAAAAGGCAGGAAGTGAGAAAACCTGATGACATTAATAAGCGCTACGTCTTACGGACCAGCAGATGGCGCTAACGCAGCGAACTTCGTTCGGAAGGAGACAGAAGAAGAGCGTCGTTTCTCTGGTTCGCTCCGCCTCGGTTCCGGTCTTACCCGACCCCCCCTCCTCCCCCGTTCCAGTGTGTGCTGTCCACGCTGCAACGCCTCGCCAAACCATCAGATTAATGAACAGTCATGGAGGACAAGGCACAGATTCAAGAAGCCATTAAAAGCCAAGGAGAAGTGGTCCGCAGGTTAAAGTCGGAGAAGGCGAGCAAAGAGCAGGTCAGTACCCGCAGGGAAAGCGGTGGATCGGGGGGAGATAACCCGGGGGGGGCACTAGGAGATGGCATGTGTTTGACTCATGATATACATATAACAGGACGGATTCCTGCCGTGGGCTGTTCATTCATTCTAATGCCGAAACACTCAGATTACAGTTGGATTACATCATGCTGCTGGCAGCATGCTAGCTGGCAGCTGTCAGACAGGTGAATGTGTTCAAAACTCTTATTAATCATGATCCAGCTCAGCTATGTGTCTGTCAGAGCTGTGAAACAAGCACAGTTGGGCTCATTAGCTGTCATTAGCTGTGTGAATATGTTTGTATTGTAGCCTCAGTGGCTAGTTTGCTATCTGCTGCAATGCTAACAAGCTCTCCCGGTGTTTCGGATCATCTGGTTCCCATGTTAACTGGTGTTCTCACGGACTCGAGCTGTCATGTTGGCACACCGGCTCGTCTGACACTTTAACAATCGTTTTAATTCACCTTATGAGACATTATTGATCGGAACCAGCTACATACCGACTCACAGTAATCATATTAAAGTGTGTGTTTGTGGCTGCTGCAGCAAAAAATGAGCCATGAAATCGGAGTGAAGTGTTTAAATAAGTTGTGGCAGTGAGGATCTCCATGAGAGAAAAGCCCACCAACCATCAAACACGTTAAACCGGAAACGAGCAGTATGTTGCTGTTTTAAATTCCATCTATAGTTGTCTGTTTAACCATTTAAAACAGCACCCCATATCTCTAATATATCACCACATCAATGTTGACAGCACACAAATAGTAAAAGACTGACACGAAAGTAATGAAATGTTCACATGCACTGTGCTTGCTGTTGAGTCTGACCAATCAGATGGAGCCCTACTTCAAACCTGATGACAACAGGACAGAAGTCAGAGGGGCTTAAATCAAGTAAGATAACTAAAACTAGTGAAGTTCACCTCTGAAGCACTGCCCCTGGAAACTGGAGACACACTTTAAAAAAAACAAAACACAAGGAGCATAAAAAAACAGCAGGTTGTAATTGAGAGAACACAGCTTGAATCCCACATCACAAAGACATCATTGTCACTTTCCAGTAGTTTGTGCTCATCTCAAGGCTCCAGCTAAAGCAGCAACTATCCAGTCAAAATAAACCAGTGAAACTCTAATCGTTGATATCTCACCGAGAGGAAACTCAACGTTTCTGAGCTGAAGTGAAAGGCAGTGGTAGGAGGATCAGCTATTCAACCTTTCTTTGCTTTAAACTTTAAATGGAACAATTGAACTGTGAGGTGTGTGTGTGTGTGTGTCTACTTTGGGCTGGTTGCTTTGATTGACTTGCTACATCTCATGTTCTGTCCTCCACGCTGTGATGATGATGATGATGATGATGGTGGTCATGCCCCGCCCTCCCCCTAGTGCTAGGGTTGCTCACCACTTTTCTCCTGTTCTTCCTGCCTGGCTGGATCTCCACCAACTGGACTCGAACCCTCGTCCTCCTGGACTGCTCCTCTGGATAACCATGCACTCCTGAACTCCTTGTGGATTTACTTTCTTGGATTTTGTGACTTTTTTTTTCTTCCCCCTGGGATCGAACATGCTGTCCATGTTGTGTGTTCGTGTTTGCTCGGGCCTGACGGGCCTCCGTGCTGCCGCACATGTCCGTCGGCTGCACTCTGTCTCCGGGATGACTGTGGAACAGGTAGGAGTGTGTTCCTGTGTGTGAACGCCCGTGTTGGAGCTCTGATGGCTGAGTGTTTTCTCCTGCTCTGTGCCGACGGCAGATCGATGAAGAAGTGGCCAAACTGCTGCAGCTGAAGGCTCAGCTGGGAGGAGATGATGGAAAACACCAGTTTGTCCTCAAAACGGCAAAGGTAGGAGCACTCCCACAGTTTTATTGGAAAAGATCAAATCTATTTCATTTAAATCTATTATGAAAAACAAAATACTCTATTAGCTGCTGGTGCTAAGGAATGAGCTACACCGGTCATCTAGATCAGAGATCAGCCATCACTCATTTATTAATGGTTTCAACTTGATTTTAATCAAATGAAAAGAAGCCTGTTAAGATTGTTTAAAATACTCCTCCACTATCTTATCGATCTGCCTTTTCCTCTGGAAACTGGCTTCATGCTGCAGAACAATAAAAATCTGATTTCTTAAAAGTATCAGTCGACGTGAAGATCTGAGATGTGTAAGACTCATCAATAATTCAATCTGAAGAAGCTTTTTGTCCTGATTTGGTGCAAAATGATAAAAAGTCTGCAGCTCTGAGCAGCATGACATTGAAAACTAAATCCGAACTGTTTGTATGAATCCATTAATGTCAATTTATCAAGATGATAATCGCACTGTACCAAAACCTGAAGCTCCGTGGTCCTCTGTATTATTCACCCTGAAATCCACTGCTACTCTTCTAGGAAACATGTGAAAACTGACTGTGCGTGTGTTTCAGGGAACGAGGGACTACAACCCCAAACAGATGGCCATCAGAGAAAAGGTCTTCAACACCATCATCAGCTGCTTCAAACGTCACGGAGCAGAAACCATCGACACACCCGTCTTTGAGCTGAAGGTACGGACACACACATACCTGAAGTAAACGCAGTAAATCTATTATCAACAAAAGGCATGAATAAATGTGTGTGTGTGTGTGTGTGTGTAGGAAACTCTAACAGGGAAGTACGGCGAGGACTCCAAACTGATCTACGACCTCAAAGACCAGGGAGGAGAGCTGCTGTCGCTCCGATACGACTTGACTGTATCCTCCAATCAGAATCTCTGAAGTTAGAGTCAGAAACAGTGACTGCTTGGAGAACAGCAGATGATGATGATGTCGTCTGCGGTTCACACTGTTTCGATGTTTAAATGAAACTACTGGAAGAATCAGATCCAGTGCAGTCTTCAGCTACGGCTCCTCAAAATAACACTGATGCTTTGTACATGTTGCTTTAGAAAGTTTCAGTTAAAATATCCAACTGCTTGTTAAAGCAGTTGGATATTGAGTCTTCACTGATCTAGGGTTTCTGCATGCCATATGGCCCTTGACTCCGCCCCCTTCTCCAGGTGCCTTTCGCTCGCTACCTGGCCATGAACAAGATCACCAACATTAAACGTTACCACATTGCCAAAGTTTACCGGAGAGACAACCCGGCCATGACCCGGGGACGCTACCGCGAGTTCTACCAGTGTGTGAGTCTCTGTCCGTCGTCTCCATTCCAGCAGCTGTCTGTCTGCAGGGCGTCTGTCTGCCTGCCTGGCGTCTGTCTCAGTATATCCGTCTCTCTATAACGTCTGTTCGTCTGTATTACGGACAGACGCTATAGACATGCTGAGTGTCCGTAGTGTCTGTCTGTCTCCAGCACGTCTGTCTCTC
>OMNM01054884.1:1387-12562 GCA_900302745.1 Parablennius parvicornis | reverse complement strand
ATTTGTATGTAAGTGTGCTGCTGCGTGTGTTCATACATTTGATATCAGATGTGTTTGTGGTTTTCAGTGCTTGAGCACGTCTGGTGCATACATGTGTAAGTGTGTGTGTGTGTGTGTGTGTGTGTGAGCGTGTGTGTGTGTGTGTGTGTGTGTGTGTGTGTGTGTGTGTGTGTGTGTGTGTGTGTGTGTGTGTGTGTGTGTGTGTGTGTGTGTGTGTGTGCCCACGCGCGCACAGGTGTCACTGTGTGCACAGAGGGAAGTAAAGAGAGTGAACTGTAGTCCTCACACGGTTGATATGCTGAGTGTTTGCAAACTGTCCGTTTGGATCCCGACGTCAAGCCCTTTGTAAACCACCTTCACCGAACATTATAACTAATCTGGCACCAGAACATCGTCTCCAGGACAAGACTGAGACTGTCCCGCCTCGAGTGAAACCATTACAGTCAGTTGGACAGCACATTCACAGTTTTCTAACAACGCTGTCTCCTGACGAGTTTTACAAGTTCCCCCGCCTCATTTGTATGTCAGTTGATTGAGAACTTTAAAATGGGAGGCAGTGATGTCAAATGTTCCTGCTTTGTACTCAAATCCGTTCCCTGAAAACCCAGAATATAATTGTGTAGGGTCAAATTTGAAATTGTCGTCACGCAGTTTTTTTTTATGTTGCACCAGAAGAACAGATGTTTCCAAAATACAATAAGTGGCTTTGATACTCCTGCATATGATAATATTGTCCCAATAGTTTCCACGTTATTGTTACACACCAGCCTGGGAGGGAAGGGAGAAGGAAATATGATCATTTGAGGTCTTTTTTCCAATGCAGTGTTTGTGTGATGGAGATTAGATTAGTGGAGGAGTCAGATACCAGAGGCCTCGACAGGTTTATACATCTGTGAGAGATAAAAGTACACCGGAGTAGCATTTTGAGGGAAAACTAAGACATTAAACATGGTCTATGGCAGGAAATAAGGAAACTTCTCTCTTTTGTTATGATTGTCATGTTGTTTGATCCTTTTGAAAGTTGTCACGACCTGCTTGTGAAAAAACATCTAATGCAAATATCTATTTTCAGAGGGAATCATTATGTCACAATAATAATTCACAATCCATCCTCACCACAAGGTTTGAAGATAAGGAGTTCATTTCGTTGTTGTGTCTTTATCATACTCTACAACTATATGGTAAAGCGGCTGACATTGGGTTATATTTTAAAAAGTTTCACGTTTACACTTTAGGTTATCTTTTTATTAAACACTCATCCATCTGCTGCGAACAAATTTTCAGATCACAATAGGACGAACATGGAGAAACACACACTCGCACACACAGTCACAGCTTATGGAAAGTTCAGAATGACAAAGCTAGTAAACAGGTTTTTTTTTTTTCAATTTTAGAAAGCATTCAAAGTATGACTAGAAAATGTGCCTATAGTCAAGAGGGAGATACTAAAAACCCCTCTCCTGAAGCCAACAGGTTCAGAGAGAGGTTCAGAGGTTCAGAGGTTCAAAGATTTAAATTAAAAGTAGAACCCTGTAGCTTTTGTGATGAAGCCGACAAAACCCTAGAACACTTGTTTTTCTCATGTACAGTTAGGAGCGACATAAGAAACTGGTTGTTACTAAAAAAAATACGCAATACTCCATCGTTTGACCTCTGTCACATTCTTTTTTATGTGGAAGATTTGAATAGCTCCGTCTCTGACATGATAAATATCATATCACTTTTGCGTACATATATACACTGCAGTACATGGAGAGGTAATAAGCCTTCTTTTTCCTGTTCTATAAATCATTTCAATCTGTTTAAGATCATTTCAATTAGATTTGGAAAAAAAATGTGTGCAGACTTTAAAAATGTTTTTGTTATTTTAGTCTTCTTTGTTACTGATTTATTTTCATTTCATTTTTTGATTTTTTTGGGTCTGTTCATATGCTACATTCATAAATACCTGGTTTGCCTTCTGCAGTTTTATTTATACATGTATCTATTTTTTTCTTTCATAACCCACTTAAGTGTTTTTCTTCTTCTTTCCTTTATTATATTGTATACTGTAAATTGTATTGTACTTGAACAGCTATTTCCCCTCTGCGAGGATTTTGTATTTATGTGTTTTATTGTATTTTGTTCAATAAATAGTTAAAAAAAAAATTGAACAAGGAAATATGAGTGAGATGACAGTGCAAATCTCTTCATCACTATACCGGGTTCACTACATACAAGTCCTGAAAGATTCTGGGAGAAATTGAGGGAAAAACAAACCATGAATCACCCGAACCAAACATCACATTAAAGAATAAATGGCACTCAGATGGATTATTCTTACCAAACCTTGCTTTTATTTACATAAAATGCTAAATGAATTATTCAAACTTTATATAACTATCCAAGCAGTTTCACAACTTTGTGCCAGACACAGAAAGTTTTACAGTTTCGGAGGTAATTGCTTGCAGCCACTCACAGTTGTCAGGCTGCAGTTTGTATTTTGGACAGCTCATCATCACTGTCGGACACAGGCGTATTCTGTGGGCTCACACTCGGGGGCCCATTCTGCCTGATGGCCAGCAGGGAAAATAATGTCTGCATAGATCACGTCATCTGCATTCATCGCCTGAAAAAACACATACGTACAAACCTGAGGTGGTATTTCATCATATTTTTTTAGTGTTTTAAAGGATTGACATTAAATGTATAGATTTTTTTAGGCAATTGAAGGACTTACATTGTTGGCACTGACTGTGTTTAATGGCTCTTCAGGCGGCAGTCTGTCTTTGGTAAACAAATACAAAAATGCATAAAACCGTCCATGTTATTGTTGCCAAGTCCTGGAGCTGATCCCAGCGGACTATAAATGAAGGCTGGTTAAACCCTGGACAGGTTGCCATTACATCACAAGAGAGACAAGCAAAAACTCAATCACATTCACAGCAACATTTGATTAGACAATTAGTTTCTAGCATATGTTTTTAGACTGTAGGAGAAAACCAGAGTACCTGCAGATAGAACAAACAGTCTTGAGCGCAGACTCAAACCGAGTGATATTAATTTAGTGTTTTACAACAATCTCAGTTTGGATTATTTTGCTGTATATATCAGTATGTGTTAGTGATATAGAACATCCAGTCTGGATTTCTGTGAAGGTTTGCATCGTACATCGCGTTATTAATTTTGTTATTTGTTCCCCGGCCGCGATTATAAACTAATGATGAGTTACTTTTCAAAGGAACTACGGTATATGTCTTTGTGTGTAAAAATACAGGTTTATGCCTAGTTGGCCTACTCCCATTTCACCCATTCAAAAATTCCCATTTCATAGCAGGAAACATTCCCTTTTCGCCTATTCACATTTTGTCTACCTACAAAGTGAATTCACATTTTATCTACTCATAAGTTGGAGACAAAACAATATATATGACTTCAGAATAAATGTATCAACAGGTACATGATGTTTGTTAATCCTAGGTCACCTAATTTCTTTTTACAATTAACTTAATATAATAAGGCGTCTGAATGGGAAGCATCCATCTGGGGGAGAAATACACTAGTCTATCTGGGAACCACACACACTCACATTCCCCGCTAACCACTGCTCCACCATGCCGCCCCCTAGTGATTCCGCAATTGCCAAAACCACGAAACAGGAACCAGCAACACTGCGCACAAGCTGTTGCCTAAAAGAACACAAGGAACACTTGAGCAACGTGCTGGTGAAAAGACCACCTACGTGTCTCAACTCTCCGGCGATTTCACCAGATTCCTCCTGCAGCCACAGGGAGTTTGGGTCAACTTACTCGCTCGCCGTCGCCTCACGACGACTGCTGCCACCAACAAGGTCGTCAACGCCACGCATCCCACCACCCCCACGCCGGCGCCGATCACATCCTGGCTTCCATCTGAGGATGACCGACAAGTTCATTTTAAATGGTTAAGCATCATCTTGTGTGAAGTTAAATCGCCTTTTTCAGATTGGAATTACCTTCCTGGTCACGTTCAACTATATATACCCCTCTCCTTCCTCGCGGGCCTACAAAGAGCATTGATTTTGTTATTATTCATTCTCCTACATACATTCCATAATCTCCTGTACACAAACCTTTCAGTTGGACCCACAGTTCCACTGATGTCTGGACTTGTTCACCCACAGTCATCTGGCACCTAAACCTCTTGTTTGGTGTGCTTTGTAGTGTAAGAACCAGAGTTATATCACAAGGCGACTGTCGTTTTATCTGATGTTCCGAGTCCTCTTGTACCTCGGCATCGGTTTCATCCACCCACGTCAGACTGATGTCTGGTTGATGCGCTGCATTGCATTGTCCCTGCTCCACGAAGGCAAGGAGAACACACTGCAGAGACAATGTTTTCCCAGGCATCAGGTTCAACACCGGAGCAGCTGTGTGGATTGAGAGAATGAAAGAAAGAAATCACAGCTTTGTTATTATCAACCCACACAGAGGAAAAGGCTTTCATCTGCACAGTACTCACCATCGTGATGCACGAAGGCGCCGGGCCTTTGTTGGCAGCGATGACGTCCAACATCCTCCGCTGTGATACCTTCTATAGGCAGAGTGCATTTTGAGCCATCATCCAGTGATGTAGACGTCTGGATTTCTCCATTACTGACAAGAGCTATATAATCACTTGCTACGCTCGTGCTGAAATACCATATGAGGATGCAGACGTCTTCACCACATGGAAATGCAACATCATAACGCCTATCTGCACATATCGAACAGTAGTTTCCATTTAATCCTGGAGGAAGAAAAAAAGGAAAACAGGCTAGAATATGTGAACAAAAGATAGGATTGTAAAAAAAAAAAAAAAAAAAAATCAAGAATGAATTGGATTCATTTGTTTCTCTCTGTACCTGTTCTGATGAAAGATAGCAGCAGCAGCAGCCCCATCACAATGCGAGCGCCTCCGGCCATCCTGTGTGTCAATGTGTGTTCTCTGTGGAAAGGTTTCACCATCGCCACACTTCGGGGCTCAACACAATTGTCACTTCCTGCATTTTTCAACATCCTCCACCAGCACACATGGAAATTATTGCTTAGCTTAGTTTGCTTCACTTGTCGAGCTTCATCATAAGAGTGATGTTGACTTCTCTACCCGAGAGTCAGTCACAGATATATTCAATGTAATCATCAGGACACCTGTACAAGCTCAGTGGGTTATAAATTCTGGCTTGACAAACATGATAGTGAACAATTTTGCCATTTTAATGTAGACACATGCTCGTTTTAAGTTGGTTTTTTTTCCAATATATCTGAGTCCAGGACCTTTATTTCTTTGATGTTTGTATGTTTTCTCTGCATGTTTGTCCTCTGATGAGCTGGAGTCAGAATGTCTAATATTCTGTGTATGTATCACCATGGTGGAGGCCTCTTCACTGTGCCGGGGACATTCTGCATTCTGAATGATGTGAAAGAAAGCTTGAGGATAATGTATTTCTGTGCATCTGAAAAGTCGTACACAAATGTAAGCTTTTCAGCAAGATAATGATCAGAGGTACCCAAGCAAATTCAAAAACTGCACTGAGTGAATAGAAAATCACTGCAATGCGCCATTTTATTTTTAAAGAAATAATTAATAAATAAATACTCTCCAAGCAGGGCTTTGAATCACCTTCAACAGATCTGATCTGAATGCTTGTCTTTTGAGGCTGACAGCCACCCGGTGGAGTGTGTTCTCTGCCGTCAGGAGAAGTGACCTTTGAAACAAAAGAGAAGAAGAAAGCATCTACAGAGAGCACGTCAGTGAGTATGTGCATTTACTTAAGTGGTGAGTGCGGTGCATTACGGTGGCTGAGGTGCAAAACACAATCACAAAATGTGAAACACTTTTACATTTAGGAAAACATTTTTACATTTTTGAAAACATGGAGAGCATCCTTCAAGGGGAGAGAGCATCCTTGCGGGGGTCAGAAGTTTGAACGGAATATATTTTGGGTTAGAACAGTCGATTTCCATTGTTCCATTGTCCAGTTGTCACATGATGTGACTCCACTAGGTGGCAGCAAGCCCATTGTTCCCCAACGTTGCTCTGGAGTCACATCATCACCAACACTGGATTGAGACTTTGAAATGTTTTATGACCAAATGACACTCATTACATACGATATGGGTTGAGGTCCAATATGCTGTTTTAATAGTGTAAATGGGAAAATTATTTATGATTTTATGATAACAAAAGTATGGGAAACAGATAAAATTTTGAAATAACAAAAATTATGATTTTATTTTCTTCCGCCGACTCATCTGGGAATACTTCCTGGGGACATAGCTAGTATGCATTAAGACAATAAAAGGAGTCTGATTGTTTAATATCAAATGTTGGAAAACAATCTGTATCTAAATTAATCCATCTTTATTTATACTATATTTATAATAACCACTCTGCAAATCAATCACAATAAAGCACAGGCTGTTAAAGACAGATACCCTCCACCACCCTTCATTTAAAATATTATATTTTAAATGTTAATTCTAATTGTTATCTATATATAAACATTATCTACAAATAAATCAAACATAGAGATATTCCATTATGGTCATGTGGCAGTTGTTAGAATGGCTGTGAACGCTGTCTCTCAAACCAAAGCAGGTTGTCATGAAGTTGTTGACCACAACTGTATTTACAAGGCAGAGCAACACACCAGCAGCCAGCAGTGAATTCAGCCCGAGGCGAGAGCAGGGCATAGCTGTATAGAGACATTGTTTTATTTATGCCTGAGTCTGATGAAGCCAGCCAGATCAGTGGGCTGTACTTTAAGGTCCCCCTAGTGGTAGGATTGAGTAAATGCAGGTTAAAAGGCCAACACATTGAACTGTTATTTTTGAGTAAAACAACTTGATGTGATATCGTAGTTATTCTTCCTTTGCAACTGACAAGAACAATATATCTTAAAATGTGATAATATGTTAAATATTTCTGAGTAATTCAAAAGGTAATTATAAAATCATCACAAAGTCTTCACCTAAATCATCGTATATCTTATAATCTTATAATTTTCCTTTTTTTCAAGATTGTGTTTATTCATTGTGTCAAAGGTTCAGATAAACGTAAAGCTAACTTTAAATAAATGTTTTTGTTTTTCTTTGAGGAGTGGAACTGTTACCTGCTCTCCGCTGGAGCTCGTATTAGAAAAGTTCAAATGTGTGCCTATCTCACAGAACATTTTTATTAACAGGGTTTGGTTTATTTTCTTCAGAAAACTCTTGTTAAAGAGTTTCACCGTGAACCTCACAGGACCATTTACCAAAGCCAAAAACTTTCTAAACAGAGTTGTTGGCTGTTTTAATATTATTGCTCTGAATTTCTTTATTTGGGACATAGAAGTGTTTTTTGTTTTATTTCTTATTTTTGTATTTTACAGCGGTGCTCATGAAGACATTATTTAATCAAATATCCTCGTGAGTTATATCCTTTATATATTACTCAGCAAAGTTTTAAACACATGTTTAATGCCTGTCGACAAAAAAAACAGTGAAATTGTACAGTAACCAAATAATACTATGGCAACTCAATCACTGAATGACACAGTATGATTATTGTAATGTTTCAGTTTCCGTACTGTTGAATAAGTCCACAGTCTATTACAATAAAGTTCTGGCGTCTCTGCAGCATGCTTTGTGCGTCAAATGTTATAATGGAAACAAGCAGTGTTACAAGTGTTGTTAGAGAGACTTTAACAATTTAATCATATTTCTGATGCATTTTAACTGTAATGAGAGTTTTCATTTCTATAGACGGACCACTACATGGCGACCAGTTTCAGCTATTTACTATAGCCGTCTATGTATTAGGGAATCTTTAATACTATTTAAGGTGCAGTATTAATAAAAGCAATGGCTCAATGGGTGCCCGTGGTGAGGAACTGTAATATTCACTATTCACAAAAAAAGGTTTAGCAGTTTACGATTTTATTTGAGGGAGGAATCAATATTGGATTTACAAGACTTGAAAGGCTGTGTGGAGGGTCATGGCTAATTACTTATAAATAGTGGCGTTTTCCTTCTGTGCAAGGCAGCACATGAGTACTCTGGAGATATTCACACCTTATTTATTTATTTTAAGAAAAAAAATGAAGAATAAATGAAAGAAAAAATCCTATCTGAAAACCAAGATTTCTCTTCAGGCTGTGATATTTGTGCAGCTTGTGTGTTATTCGGACAAAACTGTGACTCCTTGTGGACAATTGAGAAGTTGCAGGTCAAAGATGTCTAGTTTTGTTTTGTTTTTTTACACTGTTCTAGACGTGTGTCAACCCAGATATGGATGAAATAACAAAGTTTGAGGAAGAACAACAAACAAACTACCCCTTTGAAGAAATCATTTCTGTTACAATCTTGTAGCCTTACATAAGATCAAAAAATAAATGATTCAACTTTTAATCAAATCTGTCTTTTCTCATTTAAGCAATTTTCATTGTTTTATGCAGTGCTCAATAATCCATTGTGGATCCATATTTAACAAAAAAAAAAAAAAAGGTCACTTTCAGATTAAGGAGCGGGGATTCCAACATTACTGATCTGTTTACGCGCCCTGAAGGAACAAGTAGACCTGAGACATTATGCAAAGGGGAGTTTGCCGGCTGGTGCCATGCTATTTGAATATTCACCTGAGGAGTGCATGCACATGACGAAACTGTTTATAACACCACGGGTTTCATCTGACTGGAGTCCAGATGATATTCTGACCCAGCAGTGCTGCGGGCCTCCACTGAGGCTCCGACTAACGATGTTACCAGACAGCAGGACGACACACACACATACACACAAACCTGAGCTGACTGCACAGACGGTGGATTTTAAATAGACCATTAAAAAAAAAAAAAATGTAAAAATAAGCTATGACGATGACCTAGAAAGAACACGTGTTGTAATGAGATTTGAAACAAATAAACAGATAAAGCGATTGATATCTAGTTTTAGTCTGAGACAGTTAAAACAGTAAAACAATAACAGTAAATGAGTAAAACAATATCGCCAATATTGATGCAACGCCTGTAGAAAAGCGCCACGTACTCAGAGCAGCTTGGATGCAGGTTAGTTAAACACTATATTACACAAGAGGAAGTGTTGTGCTGAACGAAATTATGACAGGAATTAATAATCTGGATTTAAAACTATGAATATGTGCACTAATTAAAAAGACAACTCAAATAGACAATTAAATCCCATGAGGCCCAATAAGTAAGTTAAGTGTTACATAGATTTTGATTAGACATGATTTGTGTCTGTGAACTGCAAGTAATACTTTATGTAATCTATGAGTTAAAATAAGATTTGAATAATCTGTAAATTGTGCATCAGTCCATTTTGTATATATTTTTTCTGTTATTGTTTTTAAGAAATCGGCACCCACCATTAGTTTTATCTTCTTTGTGCTCCTTTTCAATTATGTAAACATTCATTAGGATGAGCTTCATGAAATCTGAGAAAAAAGAAAATAACCTGATTGAAATAAATAAAAAAAAAGAAAAATGCATTTTTTTTTAAATAACTGAATGTGTTGCAGACTATATATGAAGTATATCTGAATCATCACACCCCAACCTCATCCACAACTATCTCCATGAATCTTCTGACAGTTTCATCTCCAACATTTTAATACTGTCACCATCGCTTCTCGCCACGCGTCCAAACCGTCTCCACCCAGCTTCTATAGCTTCACTTTTAAGCTCCTCGTATGCAGCCGTCTCTGCAATTTCTTCATTTTCCATCTTGAGCAGTCACTCCCAATGTGAATCTCAGCATCTTCATCTCTTCCGCCTCCAGCTCAGCCTCTTATCTTGTTTCAACAGAACACTACTTTCCTTTCACTGTTGCTGCCGTTCGTCGATCAAATCACTTTATCTATGACCAAATATGCAATATTATGTCTCACTACAAAGAACAATACATCCAATGTTTATTGAAATAAATAAAGGATGTTGGAAGTAAATAAAAAAAAAAAACAGAACAGCCAAGCATCTTTTGTTTTTGTTTTTATTCGCCCATTCGTACAGACTCTCAATGAGAAATTGGGTTATTTTTGACACAAAAATATCATGTCTCAGTTTTCCAGTTAAAAATCTCTTGAGTACAACAGCTCAAATTCACACGGATCAAAGTCGGACTTCAGAAAACACTCATGGAACTACACTACAATGAAAAATAAAGATTTATATATTCATAGAAATGCATGATCAATATTAAGTTAGGTTCTATACATATTGCATCCCTCGTGTTAGCCGCATTAACCATTAGCCGTCTAATTACGATCACCGTGTTTGTGATGCACCTTTCTCCAGGAATAACAGTCGAGCGTTGGGGAGCTGGAAGTCCGAGTTAAAACGTGAGCAAACTGGAACAATTTCTCTCATCACATATCAACATATCTCAGCAACACTTATTATCAGACAGGATTCCCCACGCCACTTTTTCGTTTTTTTTTTTTTTTTTTTTTTTCAAACCTGTGAGTGCAATACATTCAGCAAAACGCGAGGTTTTAGTGCAGCTGTGAGCGTTTTTCATACAGGAGTCATAACGTGGTTTAATTGTTGAGGGTTCCAGCTTTAGACAGCCTGGGGGGAAAAAAAAAAAAAAAAAGGCTGTTGGGAGTGCAGGTTATTTGTTATCCCCACAATCTATAGTGACATTACCAACACCGCTTCTTTACAGCAACATCCAGCATTACATTAAAAAAGAGAGAAAAAAAAAAAAAAAAAAAACTCTACAGAAGCAAAGCAGACAATTTCTACTCTTAACACTAACAAGTTCCCTTGAGTATCTAAGCAAGTAACTGCAACTTGCAGAGTAAACTTGTTTATTTTTTTTGTTTTTTTGTGAGTGTGTGTCCCACACGAGGTCAAGACGTTTCCCAATACGTCACTTCTAAAAAAAAAAAAAAAAAAAAAGACAATTTAAAGCCCCAGTCCAGGTAAGGTACAGTATATCAACTATCCATGCAAACAAGTTAAGAATATTGCGTTTAAATACCACATCAGGCACACATAACACAAGACTTTTTTTTTTTTTTAAATGTATTGGTTTTTTTTGTAAGGTATGTAATATGTGCAATTGAGCTATTAGAGGACAGTTAATAATGTAATGGGTAAGAATTAAATTTGAATTTTTTTTTTTTTTTTTATATACTCAATATCTGAGTGTCACAACATGGGTTGATTGCACTGTAACT